>BOPN01003767.1:49051-59051 GCA_017312705.2 Penaeus japonicus | reverse complement strand
TATACATTATACATATACATTATACATATACATTATACATATACATTATACATATACATTATACATATACATTATACATATACATTATACATATACATTATACATATACATTATACATATACATTATACATATACATTATACATATACATTATACATATACATATACATATACATACGCATACGCATACACACACACACACACACACACACACACACACACACACACACACACATATATATATATATATATATATATATATATATATATATATATATATATACATATACATATACATATTACTACTTATAAACACACACACACACGCATATATATATATATACATATATATGTATATATATATATATATATATATATATATATATATATATATATATATATATACACATACATATACATATATACAGTATATATACACACACATGATATACATATACATCCATATATATACATATGATATATAACACCTATCATATTATCATTTAGTTAAATTATACAGTATGTATAGCGCTTCATGTATGCAAAAAGGAAAGGTTATATGAAATGTACACCCACAAACATGTCGCAGAAAATTATTGAAATGTGGACTTAAAGTCCCTAGATTTTACCAACGTAATCATCGCTTATGAACACTTCCCTTGAGAGTCAACATCATGAGTCTCCCTGTCTTTGAATTCGGTCATCCATTTGTCAGCATCATAGATAGCTATCAATAATCTTTTGTTTATCTACATCATATGCTGCACATGTATTGCATTCGATGGATTTTATTGAGCATTAAAAGGTTGCCCAGTCAAGGACTATACAACCACTCTTGTCCTATTGTTGTTCCAATTTACAAGTTAGTGCTTGCCTCTACATCTAATGTAATTTTTATTTTAATTTCACTTACTCTATAAAACCCATTCGTTAATGCGTCAAAAATGCATATATCTTTACATTCAGATTTGTTGTTTTTTTAATGAAAAAACTACCAATATTCGTTTGTAACTTATCCAATTTATTAATGGAGACGTTTGAACTTTGACTCATCCTCCTCTCAAATCCGATGTTAGTCTTCGTTGTGATCAGGTAGACGAACCTCATAATCCCTAGAATTTCTGTAGCTTATCACGACTCCAACCTTGTCTCAGCGGCGAGATTTCAGGTCTTGAATCTTGACATATTCAAATTAGGTAGGGTTCTTGACGTTCTTAGTACTGAGGACTGCACGACGATCACAGTCCTTGATCTTTACTGCCACTCCTTTGAAAAGGACCAAGGGTGGGCAGGGATGCATGACCTGAGAGGGTGTCCATACAGGATCAGACCAGGATAATGGCCGGTGAAGTATTTCAGAGCTCCAAGAAACCCTGGTTGAACTCTTCACAGTCAATTTTGTCAGAGGGTGCTGTCTTGAGGATAAGCTGCTTTACGGCAGCCTTGGCGGAGAGGAACACCAACTTTCAAGAAGTAGTGACAAAAGATCCTGACAGTAGTTGTGACAGTAACCTTCTTACACAAACCAATGACAGGCATCCTGAGAGTCAGTTAACAATGATGGAGAAGGTCCTCTTTTGACAAAAAGGAAATCTGCCGAGAAAGATTCAAAGGGCATCGTAGGTGTGTCATCATTTATGAAGGGTTCCTGTTATGGACAAGGCTGTCATACTTTACATGACTCTCAAGCTTGAACAGTGTTAGCCAATGGTGTTGTCATAAAGCTGGGTCACTGTGCATTGGAGGGCAGTAGGAACTACAACTCTTGTTCCACACAAGACAAGATCCCAGTCAGTATATAGTTTGTCCTGTATTTTACAGAATGGGAGCAAAGAGTTATGAAGATTGTATCTGATGTAAACACAGTCAAGGAAGCTTACAAAGGAAGGGTCCTCTCTTGCTGCAGTTCAGTGACCCTGAAGAGTTCTGTCAGTGTCCTGATGTGAAGACTCCTCTCAGGATAGGACAGCATTCAATGTCATTACCGTCCTGAACTGAGCAGTAATGTCAGTGCTTGAGGTCTCATCTTTTTCATTGGGTTGGCTGACTGGCATTCATGACAAGGCATTAGGAATCCAGAGTAACTTGCCAGCACGGCATGAAGCTGTAAAGGTTTATGGTGAAATCTTTTCCCAGCATTGTAAATGAGGATTCTCTACAATGTCCAATGGGTAATTGCAGTTCAGTTTTGTAGCCCTATTGGGTATAACCAACATTTTTAGATAGCCCTAAAAATGGCTAACATCTCGAGTTCTATAGGTATATCAAGTTTCAGCATCAGTTAGTAATCGAGAACCACACTGAACTAGATGTAGGCGGCCCTGACCTTGGTCCTGTAGGAGTGTGTACCATAAGACGATTGATAGGTCTGGGATGAAGGTTGAGAGAACATTGGAAAGCTACAATCATGGTTGGCAGTCCAAATGAATGTTCTGTTAGTGGTTATCAGGGGGCATAATGGCTGGGCTTCAGAGGCTATGTCAGGGGTGAATTCTGCCAGCTGGCTGGCCAGACCCATGAATGATCTTAGGCTGGTCAAATTGGCAGGAGTCAGAAAATCCCTAATTGTACTGACTTTTCCTTATCCTGTGGATATACCCTCCTGGGAGAGTATATCCACAGAAATTCACATTAGGTGCTGCAGTCATAAACTTATCCTTGTTAAGAGTCAATCTAACCTTCCGGCATCCTTTGAGCATTTCTTGGATATGGTAAAGATGTGATGAATAGTATTCATCATAAAGCAGTACAACCCTGAATGACCATATCATCATGTATGCAAAAGGCAATGTCTATATCTGTAAAATCCATTGGTCCTCTGCAATGTTTGAACTGACCATGCGGCGTGATAAAAGTATTGATCCTCTTCTGATAGGTCTATTTGCCAATATTCGTGACTTCGGATCTACACTAAATAGCTGCGAAAGGTACGAGTAAAGGGTGGGCTGGGCATCTGTAGACAATGTGGTAGCATTAATGGGCAGCTCCATGCATCTGTTATGTTTGAATTCCTAAATTGGCTTTGGAAAGTCACAGGGAATTATGCCTAACTCTATGCATTGACTATAGGAAAGTAGTGGAGTCTGGACACCTTCATGGACTTGAATCCTTTCCTTGAATGACTTCTCACCAAGGGTGAGAGTAGCCTTCAACATACTCAGAACAGACATCATTGCAAATTCATCTGCTGTGATACTGCAGGCTGCTCCTGGAAATACCCAGACTGTCGAGGTGTCTTAGTACAATAAAGGCGTCTTTTGTAGAGTACGAAACCAGGAACGCGTTCTATGTTTTAGCTCTGGGAGGGCCATTTGGGTTTGTCGTTACGCTATTTACTTCATCGTTTAAGCTCCACCCATCCGAACCTGAAAACAAACCTGAAATTCGCTGGCCGGAGCACATCGCGTGTCTATTGTTTTATTTTCAATAGCAAAACAATATAACAAAAAAAAAAAAAAAAAAAAAAAAAAAAAAAAAAAAAAAAAAAAAAAAAAAAAAAAAAAAAAAAAAAAAAAAAAAAAAAAAACTGAAAACTTTTCTCTCCGAACACACGGTCTCAATTCATTCCTTTGATTGTATAGTTAATAAAACTAATATGAATATCAAATTTAGTAATTTGATCATTATGCATTTTAATAAAAATAAATACCGTGAATCTTAAAATAACAAAAAATCGGTTAAAGTTCAATAGATGTGCGTATATAATGCAGAGAATCAACAGAAAATATATTTCCTCATTGCAATCGGACAAAGTGAGTAAACAGCTTTATCAAGGTAAGAACTCCTCTGCTTCATAGACGGGATGAAAATCCAAGCGATTTCAGCGGAATCACCACCATGGCAGCACAAAGAAAGTACGTACTGGTGTTATTTTGTATCAAATACATATTATGTCCATCTGTATAGAGGTAGAATGTAATGTCATATCTTTGATATACTAAAAGACGAGCAACAACTTTGGAGGGTGCGCGTGTGTGTGTTTGTGTGTTTAAACGAGTTTTTGTTGCTGTCACCTCTACAAGTGGAGGCTAGTGTATGAATTTTATGTTTATACCATTAATGTTTTTATTTATCTACTGCTAAGTTTATAGACCTTTCAATTACATTTCTGTGAAAAAGTATATAATAATAAATCCATTATTTTTAGTGCTACAGTGTATGAAATTTTGAATAGATATGTTTAAGTTTCTAAATCAACTATTTAATATATTAAAAGGAAATAAACTTTGTTTTATTAAATATTCAATAAGTATTTGTTGCCTTATTCTCCTGGACAGTTGAGGATAGGCTGAGCTGATATTCTAAGTAATTGGAAATACTTTTATTGTGACAAAGTTGCTAAATAAACCAAAATACAGTTATAGGTCACATTTGTGTAATAGAAATATATATTATGAATAAAACATTACATCACTCTCTCTCTCTCTCTCACACACACACACACACACACACACACACACACACACACACACACACACACACACACACACACACACACACACACACACTGCCGTTAAACTTTCACTATGCACGTAGCAACTATCCCCAGCACCAATTACCCCTGGCAGACCAGCTAAGTTATGAAATTCTCTTTCCCTTTCCACTCCTTCCTTGTGTGCTGGCCATCTGATATACTTTCTGCCAAGAGAGCAAAGCACTTCTATTATTTTTTGCACACAAGCAAATGTTACTCCTGAAACTACAAACAATTCTGATATCTCTCTATGTGAAACAGGAGTACCAAAGTGCCATATACAAGGCCTTCTTTGGTCCTAAATTGTGGCTGGTACGTGAATGTCAGAACCCGTATACCATTCGATATCTTTGATAATCATATTAAATGAACTCTTAGTAACTCTTAGGTGCTTGAAACAGTTACGGTCACTTTTTTGCTTCAGAATTTTCATGAAACCTTCTTAATGTGGATGATCTTCCCTGGAGGAAGAAAAAAGCATATTTAAGGGAAGCCCTTTTTTCCTTGGGAAAATATGTTTACTATAAAATGTAAATGAATACTACATGAGTATGTTTGACTTTCTCAGCTTAAAATACAATTACTATGTAATCAATATGATAACCATAGAATTTCCAGAAAAGGATTGTAATCTGTGGTAAGATACTTTTATAACTGCCATTTCCTATTACTTGTACATCATGTATATATATATATATATATATATATATATATATATATATATATATATATATATATATATATATATATATATATAATCTATTTACTGACTGCTAATCTGCACAACTAGTTTTTTGAAGAAATAAACTTTTTTCATGCTTAAAGTAGGATGATGTTAACTTATATTCAGATTCACATTCCGACGTGAACTACTAAAGCAAACAAGAAATGTATTGTTCGTGTTTTATGAACTCAAAAGTGTTTTTTCATCAGAAGAAAAAGCAATTAACTGTAAAAAAAAAAAAAAATTCAAAGGCGCGCCACAGAGGCACGGGTCGCTCTGTGAGCGTGACGGCTGGTTTTGTTCGAGCGGTACGACACTTTCGCCGTCGTACGCCCGGCAGTGCCCATGAAGTGAAATCATTTCAAGAAATTGACGCTGCAGATAAGGCCTAAAGTTGCTAAATAAACAAAAAAAGTTATAGGTCACATATGGACTTAAAACATTTGAGTAAAAAACATATACTATATATATAAAACATTTCAAAACACACACACACACACTGCCATTATATTTGTACTGTCCAGGTCAGATTGTACAGCTTCTGGGGCTTTAATTAATACACACAGCAACCATCCACAGCACCAATTACCCCTGGCAGGCCAGCTAAATGCTAAGTCTCTTTCCCTTTCCACTGCTTCCTTGTGTGTTGGCCATCTAATATACTCTCTGCCAAGAGAGCACAGCACTTCTATTATTTTTTGCACACAATCAAATGTAACTCTTTTTGATACTGCAAATAATTCTGATATCTCTCTGTGTGAAACAGGAGTTCCTAAGTACCAAAGTGTCATATACAAGGCCTTCTTTGGTCCTAAATTGAGGCTGGTACGTGAAGGTCTGGACCCATATACCCCTTCGATTTCCTTGATAATCATATCAAAAGAACTTTTAGTAACTCCTAGGTGGTTGAAAAAGTCAGTCACTTTTTTGCTCCAGAATTTCCATGAAACCTTCTTGTTGCGGATGATCTTCCCTGCATGAAGAAGAAAAAAAGCATATCTAAGCAAAGACTTTTTTTTCCTAAGAAAATATGTTTACTATAAAATGTAAATGAATACTACATGAATATATTTCACTTTCTAATCTTAAAATACAAATACTGTATAATCAAAATGATAACAGAATTTCCAGAAAAGGATTGTAATCTGTGGTTAAATACTTTAAATAAAAAAAAAAAAAAAAAAAAAAAAAAAAAAAAAAAAAAAAAAACAAAAAAAAAAACACCAATGAGATTAACAAATACAAATTCTAGACACAACAGAACTTTAAAAATTAATTCAGATCCTAGATTTTGCATCTCATGGTATCTTAGGAGAAATTTCCTTATTTGTTTTATAAGAAAGATAATGCAGTTGATTATAAAGGGTAGATACAGTTGATTAGCATGAACACTGCCTTCTCCAAGTATTTGATTTAAGTTTAAATGCAACAATTACACTGTAGTTGTTATTTGTGTAACTTATTTCCCATGCACTCATAGTGAATTAATCTAAAGTATGAAGAGATTCGCACTACTATTTACACAAACTGGAAAGGAATATAATTGTTTTTTGCCAGAGATTTCCCTTCAAACCAATATGAAACCCACCTTCTTCAAGAGCATAAGCAGTCATGCACATGAACCTTGCAGTTGGTAGCAAAATTTCTTCCATAACTTCATTGCTCTCATCTGGGGAGACCTGCAGAGCTACAGCCGCGATCTCTATTGGTCTCTCGATGAGGCCGCCATCGTATTCTATGTGTGCGGTGGATCCTCTGTGTTGTTTCGGGAGCGTGTAATTAGAAATGATACCAACGATACTTTTTCCCACAATGCACCCTACGCTTGGCAGCGCACTCGCTAGCCAATCAGCGTCTATGGAGAGTAATGACGTCATCAGGCCAACCTCTCCCAGCTGTTCTAAAATGTGAAACGCGTTCCTAGTTTTATACTCTACAAAAGACGGCTTTAGCTGTAACTTCTGCACCTCTATCAGGTAACATCTGTAAACAGGTTGAATTATCACAGTAGGAGAGGACACCGATGGGTTGAGGCGTCTTGGTGGCTAAACAAAAAGGGGACCCCACGTAACAACAGCTGTTGTTCTGCATCTACCAAGAATTACCAGAGTTAGTGGAGGTACTACCATTTGAATATCCCTGCAGGTGGTTGTCCTTCGCCATACAGCACCAATTATATTATCCAATGCGACTACAAAGGCGGCACTGGGTTTAGTTGGCAGGACACTTGTACTACCGTTGGCGTGGCAATTTTGAGAGCCATGCTGACTGGCACAATCTTGGCTAAAATTAACTGGCGTTGGAGTCAATTATGGAGATGAAGTTTTGTCTGGATATGGGCTGTAAGTCTGAATGCTGTCTATCTTATTCAAGGCATCTTCCATTCTCTTCCTGATGGAAAATGGAATAAAATCGGCGCTAGTAGCTTGGGATTGGGTTGGGTGGTGGTGGACAAGGGGTCGGCGAATCTGGCGACTGTTCCTCCTGTTCATCACCCGCATTAATGTTTTCAATTGAAAATCCCTGGTGACATTATCTTCTTCATAAGCAGTCAGAATTGCGTGGTGGGGCTATGAGTCGTTGCTAGAGGGGTCTAACAGCGATCTGCCTAGGGCTCTGATGATGAGTATCTCAGTCACTCTCGAACCACCGAGGAGGAAGTATGTAGGCGCTGTGTACCAAAGAGTTCGAGCAAAATCCTGTTTACAGCAGATCAAGGAGTCAGACATACATAGAAAGCCACTGAAGCGCACAACACAACGTTTCACTGTTCCTCCACTGTCACAGTAACATCTAGAGACTGAGAAACTTCAATGACTCGGCAGGGTGAGGAAAGACGTCGCGGTGAGCCGGTCTGTCTCTCTGTCTGTCTGTCTCTCTCTCTCTCTCTCTCTCTCTCTCTCTCTCTCTCTCTCTCTCTCTCTCTCTCTCTCTCTCTCTCTCTCTCTCTTTCAAACCGGTGTAGAACCTCGATTCACTGCGCTATGTGGGTTCTTCCGGGTCATTGGAAACACAAGATGGGCTGGAAGGAAACACCGAGCGATTTAACTGTGGGTTCTTGACTTCTGCATAGAGGGTGCAGGGAAATAAACAACGAGAGAAACAAACGTACATCCTTCGAGAGAGTAGGAGCAGGACTCGAGTGTTCTCTGCGGGACACACAGTATGCGGCGTTGTCAGATCATGAGACGTTGCCACGTGACTTATAAATTACATTACATGTTATGGAGGTACACTCATTACATGAACACAATACATGTTGATGGTACATTTTAGAATATGACACACCTAATTATTTACACAGTACGTATGGCATTATGGTCACATTACAGTTTGGTATATTTCACATATCTACAATATATATATATATGTGTGTGTGTGTGTGTGTGTGTGTGTGTGTGTGTGTGTGTGTGTGCGTGTGTGCGTGCGCGCGCGCGTGTGTTTATTTATTTACATGTATGTCATTAATATATATACAGTATATATATATATATATATATATATATATATATATATATATATATATATGTATGTATGTATGTATATATGTATATATATTTTTCATATATGACGTAAATTATAGTAAAACAAAACAAAAAAATAAAAATAAATAAATAAACACTTTTCGATGTATATTTGTGAATATGAACATTCTTAAGGTTAAGTCATAGACATAGATAGAATTATGAATAGATAGATTGATAGATAGATAGAAAGGTAAATAGATAGGTAGGTAGGTTGGTAGTTAGATAGATATATAGATAAACAGATTGATAGATAAACAGAATAATATATAGATAGATAGATAGATAGAGAGAGAGAGCAAGAAAGATAGATATAGATAGATAGATAAACACATAGACAAAGAGAATGATAACCAAACACAAGTGTATCAACTAAATTGAGAAAATAATTGACTTGTTTATTCGCCCAATTTGCCATTTCCCATTTACCTTTCTGTGGTTGTCAGGTTTTCGTTCCTCCCCCTCACTGTCTGTCTATCATTGTTTGTTCACTCTGTTTGTTTGTTTGTTTCCTTTCATATCGAATCATTTGCTTTTGTCTTTTATTCTGAGCTGAAAAAGAGTATGTCTGTGCCGAGCGTATTATTATTATTATTATTTTTTGTTCATTTCTCTTTTCTTTTCTTTTTTCTTTTTCTATTATTTTCTTTTTATTTTTCTTTCTTTCTTTTTTAAATAAGAGTACGCTACGGGAAGGTATATGCCCGGATGAAATAACACAGTTACAATCAGTCCAAAGAATGAGGAATTGGTCAACAAAAGGAGGAAGATGTAGAATATAAAAGAGGAAAATGGAGGAAAACGTAGAGTATAAAGGTATAGAGAAGACCGAGGTTATGAATATAATAAAGTTATAAACACGAACATCGTCAGTTATTAGTTATAATGAATATACATTCATATCGTACCTTGCATGCAGTATATACATATGAATATACATGTATTTCTTTCTCTCCATTCGGAGAAAGGGTATCTATCGATCTGTTCACATTCATGCATATATCTTATGTTTATATCTATATCTATCTATATATATGTATATACATATATATATATATATATATATATATATATATATATATATATATATATATATATATATATATATATATATATATATATATATATATATATATATATATATATATATATATATATATATATATATATATATATATATATATATACATATATTTATATGTGTATATATATTCATATATATATATATATTTGTTTATTTATATATGTATATGTCTATATATAAATAAATGAATATAAA
>BOPN01003766.1:144239-147454 GCA_017312705.2 Penaeus japonicus | reverse complement strand
AATATATGTGTGTGTGTGTGTGTGTGTGTGTGTGTGTGTGTGTGTGTGTGTGTGTGTGCGTGTTTGTATATATATACATATACATATACATAGGCATAGGCGAAGAACAGAAATTACTAAATAATGGTCACTTACTATATTGGAGAGGTAAACCCCAGGATAGCAAACAAGAATTAGGAGTAGATTTTTTAGTTCACAAGCGCCTCCTAAAGAATATTAGGGAATTCTACAATGTGAGCGAAAGAGCAGCTTCTGTAATACTGAAACTAAACAACAGATATAACCTAAAAAGTATCCAAGTATACGCTCCTACCGGCAGTCATAGTGATGAGGAGACAGAGAGCTTCTATGAAGATGTGCAAGTAGGTACCGATAGAGTAAAAACCCATTTTACCGTGATTATGGGGTATTTTAATGCCAAGATAGGAATAAGGGAAGATGGAGAAACCTCGGTTGGGAAACATGGAAAAGGCACAAGAAATGAGAGAGGGCAAAGGCTAATAGAATTCGCTGATGCTCGATCCCTTAAAATTATGAATACATTCTTCGAAAAGAGACCCGGGAGGAAATGGACATGGAAATCACCATCCGGCATTAAAAATGAAATTAACTTCATAATCACCAATAAGCGCGACATTGTACAAGACGTGACCGTTATCACTAAAGTAAATGCCGGTAGTGACCATAGACTGGTCAGAAGTAAGTAAAATTACAGCTAATAAGGGAACGAAATAAGCTCATACAGAAGCCTCTCGTTAATCTAACTAACATTAAGAATAGGACGAAATACTCAGCTCTCGAAGATCTTGACATAGACCAAATGAACGACCAATTCAGTGAGATATTAAAGGAAGCTGCACTTGAAATAGGGGTAAAGACGAAAAAGAAAAGTTCAGTAAGCTTTCGGTAGAGACATAAAAAAAAAGATTATGAAACAGCGTAGGGACATGAAACTAACATCAATCAGAGACAAAATAGAATCAGCAGAGCTGACTAAGACGATAAACAAGAAGAAGAAAGAGGATGTACGCAAATTTAACATACGAAAAATAAATGAAGCCCTGCTTACCGGCACCAGCCTTAAGGCAACAAAGAGGAGGCTCGGAATAGGGAAAATCCAAATGTTTGCAGTAAAGAAACCCAACGGAGAGGCGACATACAATAAAAATGAAATTATCAAAGTAATAGAAGACTTCTATCGCGACTTATACCACTCAAACGATCAACTACGTACGGAGACAAAAACAATCATTGGAGACGTTCCAAACATTATGGTAGAGGAAGTAAATAGGGCACTAAAAGGCATGAAAAAAGGAAAAACACCAGGAGAAGACGGCATTAGTGTAGATCTTATTCAAGATGCAGGAGAGATTGCGGCAGTAAAACAGGCCAGTCTTTTTAACAGATGTCTAAACGTCGGTAAAACTGTGAAATCCTGGAAAAACGCAATAATAATTTTAATACACAATAAGGGTGACACAAAAGACAAAGAATTACCGACCTATAAGCCTCCTTTCAGTAATCTATAAACTTTTCACAAAAATCATGACAGCCTGTATCACCAATACATTAGATTCAAAACAACCCAGGGAACAGGCAGGGTTCCGCAGCGGATTCTCAACTACAGACCATATCCACACACTAGCTCAAATAAGGGTGAAAACAAACGAATATAGGAAGACCCTGTGTATGGCATTCGTAGATTATGAAAAGGCATTCGATTCGGTACAGATACCTGCAGTACTAGATGCAATTCGTAAACAAGGAGTAGAAGAAATATGTTGCAGATTATTAGAGGATATATATAAAGAGGGTAGAGCGACCATTAAAATCCACGCAGAAACCTATAAAATACCAATAAAAAGGGTGTTAGACAGGGCGACACCATCTCACCGAAGCCGTTTACATCTTGCTTAGAGGAAGTATTCAACAAGTTGAATTGGAAGGAGAAAGGGATTAAAATAGGGAATGAGCACTTAAGCAACTTAAGATTTGCAGATGACATTGTTCTTTTCGGCGAATCAGCAGATGAACTACAACAATTACTAAGCGATTTAAATAGGATAAGTCTGAAGATTGGCCTTAAAATGAACATGAAAAAGACTAAAGTCATATTCAACAGTCGAACCCCAGTTCAGCAAATACAAATACAGGGCGAGGTACTAGAAGCAGTGAACGAGTATGTATACCAAAGGCAGCTCATCAAGACGAGTACATTTTTCGATGCCGAGAGTCGTCAGACGTCCCCCTGCTCCTTGGATAGATGACGACATCAAGAGGGCTATTAAAGGCAGAAATAATGCCCACCATAGTCTCAAAAATAACAGAAATGACGCCGCCCTTAAGGCAGATTATAAAATAAAAAATAAAAATGTTAAACAGTTAATACAAAGTGCAAAAACAAATTATTTCAGAAACAGATTCATAGAATATAAAAACAATTCGGATAAAACATGGAAAATTATTAAGTCAATCGTACCTAGCAACAAACACCACACTGATAATCGTACAAGTTCTACACAAAGCACATAGCATTTTAACGAATTCTTTTCAAAAATAGGTAAACTAACTTATGAACAAACAAATGCGTCTACATTACAGCAAAATATAAATCAAGCTATGCCTACATCTAATGTTTTCAGACCAAAACCAATTGATGTGGAGATTATTATCCTAGTAATAAAACACCTTCGCGAAACAAATGCTGTAGGAGCAGACGGTATTGCTTTGTGCTTTATTAAGGATAATCTACCAGCAACCACACATTATCTGGCGGTCATAATTAACACTTCTCTGGTCACTGGTGCTTTTCCATCGCTTTGGAAACATGGAATAGTAACACCAATTTTCAAATCCGGAGATATAGACGACGTTAATAATTACCGCCCTATCACAATACTCCCTGTATTATCTAAAGTTCTTGAGAAAATCGTAGCAAATCAACTAACGAATTTCCTGGAGGCCAATAACCTATTATCTGAAACACAACATGGCTTTAGAAATAGGTTATCCAATGAAACAGCGTTATTGCAGATAACTAATAAAATTTATGATAATATAGACAAAAATCAGGTAAATTTACTCACATTATGTGATCTTTCAAAAGCTTTTGACAGTGTAAATCACAAAATTCTCCTTAACAAAACTAAGATCCCATAGAATTGATTCTCTCTCTCTCTCTCTCTCTCTCTCTCTCTCTCTCTCTCTCTCTCTCT
>BOPN01003766.1:126739-139239 GCA_017312705.2 Penaeus japonicus | reverse complement strand
ATCCAAAAATGAAATTATAAATGTGGGACTATCTTTCTCAAATTTGTTATTAACCCATTCGCGCCGGTTAACGTGCTGACACGTGGTCGAAAAAAGCCCCGGACCCGGGTGACGTCCTAGCACGGGCTACATTTTCGGCCCGCGTGCCGGGAGGCCAGTAGCGACGTGCTGAAACGTCCGCATTAGAATGATAGATTATTCTTAGTACAATTCGATTTTCATACTTGATTTGTCTTTGCTACTTTAGTTTATCCTTCTAAATAGTAGAAAATGGGATATAACGTAATATGAATGACGTCACAGGTATATACGTAATATTGATGACGTCATGGTGATTTCTGTTTCTGATTTGTTGAATAAGATGATCTGAGTCGAAAGACTATCGTAAAATCAATTGTAATTGGCCGAGGAATAAAAAGAAAAAAAAAATTAAAATTATATAACATCTTTTTGTTGCCCCACTAAAAGAAAAGGACACTTGAAAAAACATTGCTGTTACATGCATTCACTTGTATGCACATGTATGGTTGTTCATATTCTCTTTCTTTTCTTTTAGGAAGAAAAAAAAAATTGAAGAAAAAAAAACTATGTTTGTTACCTCACTAGAAGAATGCTACCATTTCCCATTGGTATTACAACATAGGAGTTAAGAATATGGAAGAAGTTCAATAGAATAACACTAAAAAAACAGTGCTGTAACATTTTTTTCGATAGATTTACCTCCTCTGAACATAGCACTACTTTCTACACATGTCTACACTTTAGACGCAATCACGCAAACCATAACGATAGGGTGGGTGAAAAACGCTCTGCGAGCGTCAGCGCGACCTCGCGCAGCGGGAAAACACCCCGGGACGACCGGTTGTGCGCTTGAAATCTTCCCGGCGTGAATGGGTTAAAAAAATATTTAGCTCAACCTGTTAACTCAGCAAGACGTGCTATAGCATCAGTTTTTCATACCACGATTTAAGCCATTATTGTAATGGATAGCAAGACATCTATGCCATGCGATGAATGTACTTTTTTGCTCCAAAAAGAATGTGTATCATAAGCAGATTATGATAACAATAATGATAATTTATCTAAAATCAAATGTCGCAAAAGTAGGGAACCTATATGCAACTTTCTTACAAGCAGAAATTATTTTCAAGGAATGTCCACTTTTCTTTTGGCTGTGTGAACAATTTTTTTTTAATAGAAATTATCAATCTGCTTGTGCACAGTACCAAGCAAACCGTGTGTCTGTAAATTCTTAAATGCCTCTCTGCTTTACAGCCTTAGGAGCCGCCTATGGCACAGCAAAGTCCGGCGTGGGCATTGCAGCCATGTCTGTTATGCGGCCAGAGCTGATCATGAAGTGCATCATCCCAGTTGTCATGGCTGGTATCATTGCTATTTATGGGCTTGTGGTGGCCGTGCTCATTGCTGGAAAGCTTGATGCTGCCAGCAAAGGCTACACCTTGTACCAGTAAGTGCTTTTCATAATAGATGTACGTCATACAACACTTTTGGCATGTGGAAGATAACTATTTCTCTTATGTCAAAAATTGGACTTATGATTACTCTAAAGTTTCTGAATAATTTACAGTTTGATGTAAGATACTAGCACTTCATATGTTATTATGAAATTAAAATTGGTTTCTATTTTTCAGTTTTACTTGATATCCTTGAGTAAAGAGTGATTTAAGATTTGTGTTCAATTATTTTTGTTTTCATAAGAAATAGATTTAATTCATTATGCGTCTTGTTCTCACTAACGTGAAATGCCTTTACAGAGGATTTGTTCACCTTGGAGCCGGATTGAGTGTTGGCCTCTCTGGTCTGGCTGCAGGATTCGCTATTGGCATTGTCGGCGATGCAGGTGTGAGGGGAACTGCACAACAGCCACGACTCTTCGTAGGCATGATCCTCATCCTTATTTTCGCTGAGGTAAAGGATGATAGTTGGAATGAGAATGGGAATCTAAGAGAGGGAGAGTAATTGGGGAAATTTTATGATACATGTTATTGTATCTTTGACTTTATGAAACATCTGTTTTTTGTCTGTAAGAGTGATCAAAACTTGTAGCTGTAAAGAGTGCCTATTTAGGTTTAAAATAATAATAATAATAATAAAATTAAAAAAAAAAATGGAAAGCAAATTGCAATTATTCATTATAATCTTTACTGTACCTAGCCATTCCAATTTTTTGGTGTTGATATGCTTTATATAATTGTTCTTAGGACATGACTTCAAGACAATTTCAGTGGATAAAGTCGCACCTGATGGCTTAGTTTTCTTGCAGGAAAGAGATGAAATTTTACTAATATTTGTTACCAAAAAATAATGTTCCCTCCCTTCCAGGTGCTGGGTCTGTACGGTCTTATTGTGGCCATCTACCTGTACACCAAGACCTCATCGTCTTAAACGCAAGGATATTTTACAAAGGCAGTGTCATACTCCTGGCATGCCCACCTACCTAGACCTGCCTGGAATGGGAATACCAAGATTGATTTGAAAAGAGGACTTTCGTACATTGTGGCGGGTTTGTGTTACAGTGGTGCTAGCTGCTCATTTGGCATAATCTTTGTTTTATCAACTGGGGAAAGGGGAACCATTGCTGGAATGTTTTACCTGAAAGAATTTCTGTTCAATTTCTCAATACAGCTGGAGAGAAGAAAGTTTTGTATAAGGTACAAAATTTTAATTTACATCATAATTGTCTTATACTGAGTTTCTGCTAGCACCATGTAACTTGCTGGCAAACGCAGTGTAAGGAAAGGTCGTTTGGCAAGAACTGCATTGGTTACGGGTGAAGTGTTGATCTGCAAACATAGATTATGTAATTAGATATTTATTATGTTTACCTGCCTGTAATGAATGCATTGTTTATAAATCAACAGTAATTTGAGAATTAGGATAATAACAAAAAAAAATTATAAAATTATAACTTAGATAATTCCTAAATTGCCAAAGACAGACACACACACACACAAAGAGAGGCCTTGTGCAGAAACCTTGGTTGACTAATCAGTGTATCAACTACACGTCAAATGAGTGTGCAGTTGGTGTCCGTCATTTAAGGTAGGGAAGCATAAAGGAAGCAGCAGGAAGTTTTACATGTTTTAAAAATGGTCTCAAGATCATTTTACAATTGATTAAAGACAAGATTTACAAGATAATGTAAGAAAAGTATTGGATTATCATTAAAGAGGTTGTTATTAGAAGAGACCAACCAACCTTTTCATTTAGTATAATAAAGCTTAATGCTTTTTGAACACACCATAGAATGCATTGTTAGGATAATGCATCTAGCAGAAAAGAAATATTGGTATTGGAAACTTGAACATTTGTTAATATAGTAAATGCTTCAGTATTTCTGCGTGTCATCATGTATGGGATTATCCAAGTTAGGAAGTGATTTTATTTGTAATTGTTTTTTACAAGGTTGTTAATATGTATAATATTTATCTTCAGATATATTATTAAAGTCTTTTGTAGATATTCAGATTATGTTATTTTAGGGGAAGTGACATGCTGCATATTGCAATAAAACAGAGGTCATAGTTTTTAAGTTCGTTTATTTTTGGCCACCATGTACAATCAAGGTGAAGAAATGTCTTGGCTATGAAGGGGTTTATATTCACATATCACGACTTAAAAAGTTTGTCATTAAATCTTGCCTGGTTAAATCTATAAGAAAAAATAAAGAAATATGCATATGGTTGTTATAAAAAAGAGGAAAAAAGATTGGAACTATTTATAAAGCACAATTAAGCATTTAGGGTATTTATTGATGCTGTAGGTTTTGAAGCCTGCGTCTTCAACTAGTGAACATTCCAGTCCTTTGCCAAGTATGTAAAACCTATTGTTTTGTTGAGTAGGTTTTAGGTTCCACTTCCCTTAAAGATAGATGTATTGTATGTGTGAAATTGTGAGGATTTATGTCATTATAAGATTCTCTCGAGTCTCTAGTATATAGAATCAAAGACTAATCAGTACTAAGATTTTAAGTGGCTTAATTTCACGCACCATTATCTGGTTAGTAAACGAAGGACACCGTTTTAGTTTTTTATATTTATCTTTTGTTTTTTCATTTTTTGTTTTTATCTTTTCCCTAATACCCCCCACCAATGGATGTTTGTGATTCCATGTAGCCAATACTCAACTTAGTGTCTGAACGTTAAAAGATGTGTTTTTTCGAGAGAGGTCATCAGTCTGGCTTGTCCTTCCCAATTATCAAGTTTTGTCCAAGTGTAAATGTTTTAATCAGTGCATAAGTCAATATTAAGATGGTGTGTATGTATGTACAGTATATTAGGACTAGATTGGTGTAAAAGTTGTTCCAGTAAATTACATGTCAAATACTGTTTTATTTCACCATTTTTCTTGATAAGTACTGTATATATGGTAAAAAGTTACACATTCTGCATTTTATACATATTTCTTTAATTGATCAATGGACATTCCTAGAAGAGTACAAAAAATGTAATGTTCAGCAATCAATGTGGTGAACCTAAAAAATTGGGAAAAAAAAGTTATAGCCAAATCAATGCCATATTCTTGGAATCAAGAAAAATAAGAACTAACAAAATGATAATCTAAAGTGCGATTTTAGTATTTATCAGTGTTCATAAGCATTTATTACATTCACAACAGAACAAATAGTTAATGCATTATTAACCCACACTGGACGGGTGGTACAGTACTGTACCGCGCATTCAAAAGCCCAGTGGCCGGGCGGCACAGTATTGTGCCAGCCATTCAATTGATTTAGGCCTAATAATTCGAACGCCCCGGCATTGGGACATTCAAGGCTAGAATTCCCCCGTCGTGGATGGGTTAACAGGTTCAGAAATCTTGCGCTATTCCTGCTCTAAGTACTTGGAACCCATTTCAGATTTAGCCAATCCTGAATTCAAAGACTATTCAAATTCCCTACTCAAGCCCTTTCTAAGGTACCAGAAAGTATACCTTGGCAGGATTAAGGTTAAGAGAGAGCTGAGGATATAAAGAGCATTGCTATGACGTCACATTTCTTTCTTTTTTTTGGCCCAACTTATACAGGAGTGAGTGCTACTGATTTAAGGTGTTGGTTCAAGGCTCTCAGCAAGGTGTCCAATCACATTGTAACAATGGTCCAATGATGAATCACGTGTTAAGTCAATATGTGGCTCTTAGCAGAAGGGAAAACAACACAACATTGATATGTATGTCAGAACAGGAAAAGCATGAATAAATGGATGGACCAGCAAACATACATATGCAAGGATGAAATAAAGTCATAGAATTATATATGGGAGGGAGAGGGGGTGTAAAGATGATATAACATGTTAAAAGCAGTGCATCAAAGAAAATGGAAATGCATTTATAGAATAGCATACATATAAACATGAAAATAATATTCAATAACAGCAATGACAAATTACAGTAATAGAAACAGGGTTTGTCACTAATGAGTTAACTCTGTTTTTTTTCTTTTTCTGCCTTTTTTCTCACTTCTATTTTTCTCACTTTTTTTCTTTCTTTTTGTATTTCTTTCTCTCCCAATTTCTCTTTTTTGCCAATCTCTCCACTTCTCTCTCCTCCACACACACACACTCTCTCTCTCTCTCTCTCTCTCTCTCTCTCTCTCTCTCTCTCTCTCTCTCTCTCTCTCTCTCTCTCTCTCTCTCTCTCTCTCTCTCTCTCTCTCTCTCTCTCTCTCTCTCTCTCTCTCTCTCTCTCTCTTTCTCTCTCTCTCTCTCTCTCTCTCTCTCTCTCTCTCTCTCTCTCTCTCCTTTTCTCTCTCTCTCTCTCTCTCTCTCTCTCTCTCTCTCTCTCTCTCTCTCTCTCTCTCTCTCTCTCTCTCTCTCTCTCTCTCTCTCTCTCTCTCTCTCTCTCTCTCTCTCTCTCTCTCTCTCTCTCTCTCTCTCTCTCTCTCTCTCTCTCTCTCTCTCTCTCTCTCTCTCTCTCTCTCTCTCTCTCTCTCTCTCTCTCTCTCCTTTTCTCTCTCTCTCTCTCTCTCTCTCTCTCTCTCTCTCTCTCTCTCTCTCTCTCTCTCTCTCTCTCTCTCTCTCTCTCTCTCTCTCTCTCTCTCTCTCTCTCTCTCTCTCTCTCTCCTTATTCCATACTTCTCTATCTCTCTCTCTCTCTCTGTCTCTATCACTATCTCTATCTCTCCCTCTCCCAATGATGTATATATATATATATATTTATATATATATTTATATATATATATAATTTTTCCTCTCTTTCTTTCTCTTTCTCTCTTTCTTTCTTTCTTTCTTTCTTTCTTTCTTTCTTTCTTTCTTTCTTTCTTTCTTTCTTTCTTTCTTTCTTTTCTTTCTTTCTTTCTTTCTTTCTTTCTTTCTTTCTTTCTTTCTTTCTTTCTTTCTTTCTTTCTTTCTTTCTTTCTTTCTTTCTTTTTCTTTCTTTCTTTCTTTCTTTCTTTCTTTCTTTCTTTCTTTCTTTCTTTCTTTCTTTCTTTCTTTCTTTCTTTCTTTCTTTCTTTCTCTCTTTTTTCTCTCTCTCTCTATTTTCTCTCTCTCTCTCTCTTCTCTCTCTCTCTCTCTCTCTCTCTCTCTCTCTCTCTCTCTCTCTCTCTCTCTCTCTCTCTCTCTCTCTCTCTCGCTCTCTCTCGCTCTCTCTCGCTCTCTTTTCTCTCTTTTTTCTCTCTTTTTTCTCTCTTTTTTCTCTCTCTTGATTCTCTCATTCGATTCATTCTCTCTATTCGACTCTGCTGGTGGATGAAATTAATTTGATATTGTTTGACAATAGGATTTAAACTTTTCATAATGACGCATAACTGAAATGTGAGAAGTCTTAAGAAATGCCCTTCTAAATTCTATTCCATGAATCTCACTCAGGTAATTGTCCTCTCTGAGGATATTTCTTTTTAGAATGATCGAATTACCAAACGTTTTCTGTATTCTGCCCAGAAATATTACAAGGTCAGACAGCTTTAGGCCCAGTCGTTTTAAGAGCATAATTTTGTCTTCGAATGACATGATTTAGCTACTCATTTTATACAATATACTTCGAATCATGTAATATATGACGCGATCGCTTTCCTGTTTAGAGAAAGTGATCTAGGGAGACATTATCTTGACATGCAAAGCAGCTCCCTCTTCAGACTTACTTTAGCGCGGTTCTAACCCCTTTCTATTGTATTTGCTATTCAGGAGGCAACACGTACTAGGAAGTGATAGCAATAAGTGTCTTGACTATTTTTTTCTGGTAGCTTGGTGGGTAAGTGCTTACAGCTAGCTACCTACTTAAAAGATGCAGAACTATGCTATCAGTATGAGAAAAATAGATTGCTAATGACGCAATGTATGATAGATATACTGTGGCTTATTTTTTCAACCAATTTTTCTCAGTGAATGATTTATTTCTACGTTTTGATTGCTGTATATACAGAGTCATGCACTGTGAAACCATCCCAGTAAATGTATTTTTATCTAGAACGTCACACTTGTGCCACTTCTTATGTCTTCTTTCAGTCTCTGTGTGTTTGTCTATTTGCCCAACACTCACTCTCTCTCTCTCTCTCTCTTTTCCTCTCCTCTCTCTCTCCCTCTCCCTCTCTTTCTCCCTCTCCCCCTCCTTTTCCCTCTCTCTCTCTTTCTCCTTCTCCCTCTTCCTCTCCCTCTCTTTCTCTCTCTCTCCTCCCTCTCCCTCTCCCACTCCCTTCCCTGTCCCTCTTCCTATCCTTCTCTCCCTCTCCCACTCCTTCTCCCTCTCCCTCTCCCTCTCCCTCTCCCCCCTCCCCTCCCCCCTTCTCCCTCTCCTTCTCCTTCTCCCTCTCCTTCTCCTTCTGCTTCTCCCTCTCCCCCTCCCCCTCCCTCTCACTCTCACTCTCACTCTCACTCTCACTCTCTCTCTCACTCTCTCTCTCTCTCTCTCTCTCTCTCTCTCTCACTCTCTCTCTCACTCTCTCTCTCTCTCTCTCCTTCTTCCCCTTTGCCCCACTCCATCTCGCTTATAAACATCCTGTGCCACCACAGAATTATCCGACTTTTTTGTCAACGTTTGTCTATGCGCTGTGTGTCTTCAATGCATAAATGAGTAAACTATGTTGTTATGATTAGTCTATGTCGAACCCATTTTCTAAAAGTAATGGAACAACAAATAAGGGAATAAAGCATCCCACTTTATGGCTTTTAAATCCGGTTTCAGAAAATTATCTAAAAAAAATCTCCCAAGTGCAATGCAGAAGATATTACACGTTTTTCATCCAGGCCTACGAGGGGCTGTAGAAAAATAGGCATACACCAATGAAGTATAAAGGGAATCCATTGATAAAGAAATGAATTATGAAGACCTAACAGGAAACAAATTAGAAAAAAATACTAGAGGGAAAGATGTATAATCAAGGAGAAGGAGTTTAAATAGACAGGATCAGCTGTTTGTTTGAACATCCTGACTCAGCTGCCTCCTTTGGTAATCGTGACTAGGCACAAACAACTCTACGGGCTTGGAACTACATGTATAAAATATAAAATTTAGGCCCTGCAAGAATTAGACTTGGATACAGAATGTATTGGCAGGTCAGTTCAGAATGCAATGTAGAAGAAACTAAATGCAGAATTTGCAACGAAGAGTATAAACGAACACTTGAACATTACATTTCAGAGTGCCATATGATACAACCTTTCAGGCCACCTAGCATGAGGTATGCAGAGTTATGTAATTATTTCATAACATCAACTGTGCTAGAAGATGTACTTATGCTATATCCGGAACTTGGTATATGAAACCCTACTACAACATTTATCAAATGTCTATTCACAGTTGATATACTATAGAATATAATAATGTTATTACCTTAATTTGTAATACAATGTTAGCAACAATGTCATGACTCTACATCAATGTATCAAAGCTTGCCCATGCCTGTGCAGTTAGCCAGGGTGGTAAATAAAGATCTAAACTAAAATGTAGGCCAAAATTATGATAGAAAAAAATATAAATGTGAAAATTATGAATACATAACAAGAAAGGTTACAGAGCTAATATTGAGTAATCATATCTACTGTAATACTAGCCTTGAAATAAAGACGGAAGAGATACAAAGATGTCATGAAGTGTCAAGAGCGTTTCGTAGAAAAGCTTGTTCGAGTTGAAAAGGAGAGCAAAACATAGCTACGAATGGGCAAAACGCAGCTTAGAGGTAGAATTACATAACTGGACAAGTGATCAATAAAATGAACCCTATGAGTGAACAAAAAGCCCTTACACCTGAAAGGTATAAGGAAATATGTCTTAATGAGAAAAGGTAAACATCATCTTTATAGAACTTGTGGAAGAATTTAACAATCAGTCTTTAAGGGAAATAAAAAGGTTTGACTATGAATATTCTGAGATGAAACTTAAAGTCCTATAAATCAAGTCTAAAGAGTCGAGTGTTGAGGGCATAGTGTATATATTTTGTAAGATTAACTGTTGCATACAGGGATAGCTTTGCTTGCCTTATCCCCAGGTCGGGCACTGGTGTAACTTGATGGCACTCTGGTTGGGTTATATTTCAGAGGGAGCTTCACCCGACTTATTGTGTTTTGTTCATTGACCCATTAAAGTACTAGAGCCATATATGTGTTTGTCATTTTTTTGTGTTATACTACCTCATGTGACATATGTGCCTACTGACATTGTGTATCAAAGTTGTAATATATGGTCCACATCATCTCATTATATTTTTTATGCTCATTGTAATACAAGTTTTACAGTTTTATGGTATCATAGGAAATGACTTAACAGCGAAATTTATTACTATCTAACATTATAAGAAACATTTCTTTAAAACATTGCATCCACAAATTAATGATAAGCACACTATAGAAGTAGTAATACATACATTCTGGGTGCTTCATCTTCCTTCCTTTCCTAGAAACAATGACGCCAAAATCGGAGGCTTTTGGGCGGATGACGTATGCAAGGAAAACCGAATAGGCTAATTAGAGTCGCATTTGAACATGGCTTTTAAATAGAAATGAGTATTGGGTCTAAAAGAGTCTATTTGAATTGTAATAGATAAATCTCGTGAAAATAGACTGAGGAGAAGGCTAGCCAGCGCATACAAATTCAAAAATTCAAATTCAAATTCGACCGGAATGGTTTCCCGCAGCCCGGCCCGTTTGGAGGAATCACTCGTCTGTCCTTCCAGAACATATGAGATGAAGTTTTTGTATCAGGCAAAGGCCCCCTACCTCTGAGAGGGGTTTTAATTAAGGGACGAATATCCCTGCTCTCAAATCCAGTAAAAAACGTCCTAACAGCATATTTATTCCAACTCTTTGGGTTATAAGTGTTATATAAGTTTTATTTTTTTATACAAATTAGAAAATTTACATTTTCAAAACTTGTCGAATGTTTTTAGATGGCTTTAGTATGAATATAAACATTGAGAGGAAACGTATAAGGTATTGCTGTCAAACCAAGAGTTTCACATTCATCGGATCGTCTCGGGGTGGTAACATTTCCATATAATTCCCTAAATATATGATTCAGCTAATTCATTTATTCAGTTAATTTATGTATTCTGATAAAGCATACGAGCAAACCTTTCGATCTAACGCCATGACCTGTATAGTCACGTGATTCCGTATACTCAGTACGTCGATTATGACATTCCCCTTCAGGAGGACAGCGAGATTGGTCGATAAACGAAAGTAAAAGTATATTCAAATATAAGATTTGCTTGTTTTGGTCGATGAAAGTGATATGAAGTCAAACACATCAGCATGAGAGGACAACGTCAATGGCTTGATTATTAAAGATAACGTTGCCTATCAAAGCGCTCTTGATAAGTTACAGCTGATGAGCTTTTAATCGAGGGGAAGCTTCGATCAAAGGAGCAATTCGAAAAATCATTGAGGTCACAGACAAATCAGATTTATTGAAATATCTATAGTTTGTGTTTTGTGTTATTTGGGAAAAATGTCTGATGTTCAGGGTTGAGAAACGTTGTTAAAGCTCTGGATTTACATTGATTTTACTTGATTATTTATTTGTGCGTTTTGGGTGCGAAGAATCATATGCTTTACTGACAAGTAAGAGTGAATCCTGCATGAGCATCAGCCAGTAAAACAGAGGTAAGAACTTTTTATTTAGATGTTCAGAAAAGTCCGATTTTCTAAATTCTATATTGTTGACTCAATATCTAATGTTGAACACTTCAGCAATGACTGACATCAGCCATTGAAAAGTCACTGGTAAAACAAAAAGGAAAATAATCAATTCATTCGAGGAGCAAAAGGCGCCTAACCCATTTTCCGCTGTCAGAGCCACCCGCCCCCTGAGAAACATTTTTTTTTTTCACCAAAGTATGTTCGTTCCTAAAGACGTTATTTTTCACATTTTACCCGACAATTGTGGATTTTTTGAGGATCAGACCCCTAACCCTGGTAGTTACAGCCGTGTATATATTTTTAAAATACGTTTTTGGGGTATCGTACTGACTGACAGATTCCCTGCTTTATCCTCGTTTTTTTTTTACTGATTTATGTCTTTGTCTGAATATTTTTGATGTGCTGGTTAGTTAATCTGCTTATTAATAAATGAATTAATTTAGAAACGAAGATCATTTGGTATTCTAACTCACTTGAACCTGTTTTTTTCTGACATTTTCTGGATTTTGAAGAAGTTCTCGTACTTAGGAGTCCGTTTTTCTAAATCAAAGCAAATAATCAAAGTGTTTCTCGAAACATATTGAATATATACCGGTGTCACTGTTATTTGCTCTTCACGCTAATGCACAGTAAAATGTTTCCTCACGGTCTTTAGCCAATACACAATATGACCGCATTTTTAAACTTTGGGTTGATATCACTTTTAATTTAATTTGTACTACCTTTATTTCTCTCTTTTTTTCTCCATTCTTACATTTCTAGATCTTATTCGTATCACCATAATTCTTTAGAGAATGAACATGATGCTTTGACGTAGTATAAAAGCAACGAAAATTAGTGAACAGAACCAACCGCTAAGAGAGAAAGCAACGTGTCACTAGCAGTGTCATACAAAAGGTTCCTTGTTATTTGCGAGTAGACGTGCGCCTCAGATAGGTGACACCTTCACATGTTTTGATTTCAACTCGTTAAAGTGTGTGTATTATCATTATACCACAAGGGAGAGCGAAATGATTAGATAATGCTTCAATGCATACACAATATAGTAATAGTTATGGATTGTGACAGCATATTGGAATTATCTTTACAACTGTGTTTCTACATTTAGGTAAAAGTTTAACATTAATTTGAGTGTAAAATTATATCTCAAGTGTTTGGTTGTTTATTTCATATGATTGTATTGATAGTAAATTTCATTAACTCCTCCGATCGTAATGTTGCATCAACTAAGGCCTTATTTATTCTAGATCTTCTATCCAGCAAATACAACTACAATTAGAAAAAAAATAGCCCATCACCTTTTTTTCTATGTTTAAGGATTTATTCTGGAAGATAAAGGCAATATACATGTAGACTAATACCCCATTCTTATTTGGTTAAATGAATAATGTCCCATTTTAGATCACTGAA
>BOPN01003766.1:101739-106739 GCA_017312705.2 Penaeus japonicus | reverse complement strand
CCTTCGTCTTCGCCCTCCCAAGGAGTACCGACCATACGGGATGCTTCCCCGGACAGTTCCTTGGGGTGAGTGGATCCTAGTGTCTAAAAAGATGGTGGTACGTAATGCAAAACAAAAAAGTAATGAAATCTGATGTAACAGTGAGTGCCTATTCTTCTTAATGCAAATGGTTGCATTGCCAATACCAAAGCTAACGTTAACCTTCAGGTGCGAGTCACTGTTCACGACAAGCACCACCTGCGTTATTTCTCGCCCGTGTCTCGCCCTCAAGACTTCGGTCGCGTCGAGCTCGTTCTCAGGTTCGAGTCTCAGGGAATCGTTTCGAACCTCTTCAAGACACTTCAGCCAGGTGAGATTCTGGTTAAATGTGGTGTTTATGGTCGTTATGTTTCGATGGAAGTTGGTTGAGGAGAGTCGAAGTAAGGGAGAAGCAGTCAATGATCGAGGTATTTGGTTCGTTAAGATAGGTTTTCGTATCTTAAGACGAGGTTCGTGTTCCGGTTTACTGTTGTTGACTTATGAAGTACTTTCTGTTTTTGGATATTTGGAATATTCATAGACATCTAAAGTTTAGTAAGAACAAGAATATGAGGTTTCCATTATATAATACAGGTTTGATAAATCAGATTAAAAAAAAAATCTGTGTTTGTTTCCCTTATGCATTACCATAATATCATTGAGTGCATGGTGCAGCTTTATATGCTTCAATGCTTGCTGTGTTGGGAAGAAATTGTCGGTAGTTAGACTTTTAATCAATTCAATCATAGTAATTTCCAAGATAACAATATTACAAAAAGAAATGCAGTTGCAATCCTCTAACGAAATAGAATCTGCACGAGTCATATTGATCATCGCACGTCTTCCAGGTGAGAAAGTGGAGTTCCAGGGTCCGTGCGGCGGCCTGGAGTACGAGCCGAACCAGCTGGAGGAGCTGACGATCTGGCCTCCGGGAGGAGATCACTCAGGGCTCCAGCTGCTCCGGTGCGTCGCCCAGAACCCTGCGGACAAACACCAAGTTACGCTGTATTACGTAAGCGCCATTAAGGACATCCTTCATCGCGAGGAGCTGGACGCCCTCCGCCGCCAGCGGAGGAAGAATCTCAAGATCGTGTACTCCGTCAGGGAGGCGCCGGGCCTGGAGGGGGAGGAGGGATTCATCGACTCGCAGATGATCGACCGACATATCACCAAGCCCAATGGCTTCAAACACAAGGTGAGAGACCGCCTCTAGATCAACATGTCTTTAAAAATGAATAAAAGAATATAACGGGCTTCAAATTTTAAGTAGTTCCTGACTGCCATTCTCATGAATATTAGTTCCCTCCTATAGGCCAATATCATAGAATAAATAAAGCGTTTGCACTGCGTACGAGAAGAAAATAACTTCCTCTTTCTCTTCTTCAACAGATCATTGTGTGTGGCGGTCCAACCATGTCCATTTCCTGCGTGCATTCTCTGAAGTCCCTGGGATATTCATCGGAGAATATTTACATCTACGGCCAGTTCGGAGTGGAACAGGTGAAGGCTGTTTACGGCAGATACGCCAAACTCTCGTCCCATCGCTGTGACCAAGACCAGTGAAGGAAGGCCTAAATCAGGACAGGAATTCCATCATTATATGGCAGTGCTTTAATTAGATTATGTTAACCAGATTTTAGATGTGTACGGGAGAGATTTGTAATCCATTGCAGATGGGGACGATTGATTTTCTTTTTCAGGAGATTGCCTCCATCTGTGAAACGGTGAAATAATCATATTAGTAGATATGTGTATGTGTGTGACAGAGAGAGAGGGAGAGCGAGAGAGCGAGAGAGCGAGAGAGCGAGAGAGCGAGAGAGCGAAAGAGCGAGAGAGAGAGAGAGAGAGAGAGAGAAAGAGAAAGAGAAAGAGAAAGAGAAAGAGAAAGAGAAAGAGAAAGAGAAAGAGAAAGAGAAAGAGAGAGAGAGAGAGAGAGAGAGAGAGAGAGAGAGAGAGAGAGAGAGAGAGAGAGAGAGAATGTGTGTGATTGTGTATGCGTATGTGCATTTCAATCGCTACTTTTGTCTTTTTTTTTTCTCTGATGTCAGCAGCCAAAGTGCCCTCTTTCCCTTTTGACTGAATGCTAAAATGCCAATCAGATCATTAATGAACAGCAGTCCAGTGAAACTACTTTGTTAAAAGACATACTATGATAATATGCTGCTTAGTCGGACACTGTGCTTGTCTTCATTGGATTTGAAAACGTTCGAATGTGGTAAATATGTGTGTTTGTATGCCACTTGTCATTGGCGTTTTCTGATGGGTTTATATGTCTTTTCGACTAAGCCTTGCGCATTTCGATTATTGTCAACGTCTTACAGACATTGTACCCATGTACCGTTGATACTAAGGACGATAGTTTGACATGTATTGAGCGTAGGCTATCCATTTACTTGGGGTTGTCTATTGCCGATTTCCATCGCTTCTTGTATCCATATCAATCTTTCAGTAATCTTAGAGACATCCGTAGCCCGTCCTCACGGACTCCCCCTTTTATTATACATCAAGTCGAGTTCCATTAATGCATTAACACATGAGTTTGGGTTTATCCATGCGTTAAGACACCCGCGACTTCTGGCCAATCAAACTTTGGTAGTTTACCTCTTCTACCCCTTCACCAATTCGATTTCTGACCCCTTTGCATGTAGCCACCATAGCCTTCGACTACTTGGAGCTATAACCTGATTCACTACCCGAGTCTGCGTCTCCCCCCACTCCTTTTTTTTGTGGGGAGCTACCAACCTATCTTCATTTTCGCCCTAATGTGTTCATATCAGCTGATTCATTGTCATTTTGGTTGAGTTTATAGAGGCTCTGTATGATGGGACGGGAATTCTAACGAGCTCAGTAACACACCCTATAACTGACTGAAATCTTGCCACGATGTTCTTGTTAAGTTTGGCAAGTGTGATGTATTGAAAATGCATTGTAAGATGTTAATTCCTAAATTTACACCATACATGGAGCACATGCTGTATATCGAATATCAAATAAGAGTTACGTGCACATATCTCTCTCTAAGTCGTGTATGAAAACTAACCGATGTTATTTTTAAATCCTTGTAAAACAACATGATACTTGTGATGTATTATTAATAATTTAATTAGGACAAGTTTGGTGTATGTAAAATGTATCATTCATTTATTCTGTTGCATAAATAATATGAAAAATCTACTACCTTTTTTATTCAAGTAGGAAAGCAAAACATTCTGATCCTATGTGGCTCAACTATATTCTATCTTTATACTAATCACAAATACACACACACACACTCACATATATGTATATATATATATGAATATATTATATATATATATATATATATATATATATATATATATATATATATATATGTATATATATGTATATATATATATGAATATATAATATATATATATATATATATATATATATATATATATATATATATATATATATATATATATATGTATATATATATATATATAAATATATATAATATATATATATATATATATATATATATATATATATATATATATATGTGTGTGTGTGTGTATGTGTGTGTGTTTGTGTGTGTGTTTGTGTGTGTGTGTGTGTGTGTGTGTGTGGTATGTTAGTGTGGTATGTGTGTGGTGTGTCTGGTGTGTGTGTCACACACACACATATCTATATCTATCTATCTATATATATATATACACACACACACACGCACACACACACACACATATATATATATATATATATATATATATATATATATATATATATATATATATATATATATACATATATATATATATATATATATATATATATATATATATATATATATATATATATGTATATATATATATACATGTACATGTATATATATATATATATATATATATATATATATATATATATATATATATATATATATATATATATATATATATATATATATATAGATAGATAGATAGATATAGATATGCATGTATATATATATATATATATATATATATATATATATATATATATATATATATATCAAAGAATAGTTCAAGAACAACAAAAACTACTAAGTTATGTTGCGCATAATGTTTCCATATCACTACCTCTAGGTTGATATATTCTCTTCTATATTAGGACGAAAACTCACTGTTTGCTGAAAAATTGGCAGTGTCGGACTCCACAAAAAAACAAGAACTGCAAGATTCTATACATTTTTACTTTATTCATCTATTTCAACTCACTACATTTAACTTTCGGAAGCTCTAATGATATGTATATTGCTACCTTGTTATAATGTTATTCTATAATGCTAAAAAGGATTTATACTTCAATATGATAATACCAGCATAAACATCATTGGATAAATCTAGTGCACAGGAAAAGAGATCACTTTTTGTAAGTCTTACTTCAACTTTTATTAGAAATAATGAAACAACGAAAAATAGTAGAAAAGTTGAAATGCAATAGAATTGTCTCTTGTAATACAATAAAATCAATGAAGAAATGTTAATAAGAAATCAACAAAATAAATAAGATATTGTGATATACAAACAAAAACAAAGAAAAAAATAATAAGATACAATCAAAACAAATAGGAAATGTTAATGAGACACAATCAAAACAGACAAGAAATTTCAACAAGATACAAAAACAAAACAAAGAAGAAATATTGATATAACACAAAACGAAGAAGAAATGCTAATAAAAGAAAGAAAGAAAGAAAGGCCAATAAAACAAAAAAAAACGTAAAGAAAACATAACAACAACAACGGACAAAAAGCGATCGATCCCTCCAGGAGAGATCTCAGAATCAGAGCTCCTCCTTCTCCTTCCTCTTCTGCTCCAAGGTCGTCCTCAGCGCATCGTAGCGGCGCTGCATCTCGTAGAAGTCGCCCCTCGGGTTCACCGCCTGCACCATCTCGGTCTTCAGGATGCGCTCGAACAAGGAGTCCATCACAGGGATCTGGAGGAGGGAAGAAGGAGGAAGGAGAATGCTGATGGAAGAT
>BOPN01003766.1:94239-96739 GCA_017312705.2 Penaeus japonicus | reverse complement strand
CTCAGCATGCGGCGCTGTGGAGGACCTCGGCTTGGGGGTGTGATGGAAATGTCGAGGTAGTCTCCAATGATGAATCTGGAGGAGGAAAAAGAATTACTCTACAGTTATATATTCTATGCAATTAATCATATTACCTAAAGTAAAGTCTGAAATCACTGCATGCAATTCAACTACAGTAAATATCTCGTCAATAATTGTTTTGCTGTTGTTTGCCTCGTATCTGTCCATACCAAGGGTCTGAAAGTAGCATGGTCATCAGAAGGCAGTTTTGCTCTTTGGACATCTAAGTGACAGTTTTGATGAACTAGAATCAAACCTGCGTATCATATAGTCCAATATCTCTTTAAAATTTTAGTAAATGGGAGAGTACAAAAAGACATGCTCCAAAACAATCAAGGAAGAAATAGCAGAGATAGAAAATACATCTGCAATAAAATATATTGCATAAAAATTCAGCTCATACTAACACTTCCATTGGCTTTACTAATAGTCATATGACATGTGACTAAAGAAAGTTCTATCATAATGCAAATTAGTCTAATTTAGTATTTCATGATCTTAATGATTCGCTCTCCTTACATATATCAAATCTATTACATAAATACAGTGGACATTTTACTCACCCTAACTGTGCAAGGGTTTTGTTATCATCAAAGCCTTTCTGACCAATGGTAATCGATCCAAGTGTTTTCAGCCGTGCAATATTCTTAGTGGATTCTGGGCAGACCAAGCGAAACTCAAACACAGTGCCCCGTCTACGAGTGTCAGGGTTTACCTCCAGAATTAGACTACCAATCTCCCTTAGGGTGGCATCCATCCTGTAAGATAAATAACAATTAAATAGAATAAGGTGTCTATCAGTATCTTATTAGATTATCCTTATTATTAATCATAACAAACAAGAGCAATACCTTAATTTTGTCACATCACACACAAATATGTACTTTTCTGAAACAAGAAAAACATCAATGAACAACTACACACAATTACTGACCATGTGTAAATTTGGAGTTCATTAGGGGGGGTGTTCCCTCGTCTGTATTCTGCTAAGCTGTTGTGTCGGCCATTTGAACAAAACACTCTTAGCAATAGTGGACATGTCTGTAAAGAAAACATCTATGTTTTATATACATACTATAAGAAGTCAATAAATGTGAATATACAAGGAATATAAAAAATTGTTAAGGGAAATATCTGCATATAGTATCACACTTACTGGTTTGAAACCTTAAACCAATTTACCCAAACAACATATGTCTTCCAAGAGTTCACTATAAATTAATAAAATCGCCAACATATCTTTTAATTTATGGATGGGGATTGCCTTCTCAAATTAGGGTTCATCAGGCTAAAGCATTTCTTCAACCTACCTAAATGAAACTTACAATACAATCACATATTTCTTGCTACTTATTAAGTAGTACATTAACATAAATGGTTAGAGTATAATAAGAAAATTAAAAAAATAGGAGTAGACGAGGCAGAATACCCAATATTTTTCACTCATGACAGTTCCATCAGAAAATGAAAATAAGGAATTTATTTAACATAAAGATTTAATACTCATTGTAGCACCATTAACATTCATAATGACTAATGTATTTTTGTTTTAGCCAATAATTACACATCTAAAAAATGACTATCTATCAGAGAGAATACTGGTCTGCTCTGCAACTCTTCCTATCCTTATCCTTAATACTGTCCATTCAACTCACCTATGTACAACAAAAAATTAAAACTACCCTTAAAGCAACAGGCCAATTATATATATGAAAATTTACACATTGCTTTTTGCCCAGGACTTCAAAAACTTCAGGTTATTTCTAAGTCAGTTAGTGTATAGTGAAGAGGTCTGCTTCTCCTACTTGTTGTGATACAGTATATATTTTGACACTGAAACCAGGTGGTGTATTATCAACTAAGGAACCAGCCTAAGCACTATCCTGCCAAAACTGCCATGGAAGAGCCAATCAGAATTATCAGAAAACCATTTCATTACAAAATATCACAAGTATTATTAGTGGATTCCTCTCACCCCTTAAAGCTCCTGTGAAGTGGATTTATATCGTTAGCCCTATGACGACGGTGCATCACACTCGTGTGACACAGCTAAATTCCCGATGCCGGGGCGTCATGCCAGTGTGACGTTTCCAATGCAATATTGCAATGGCCCGGCATAGGGGTTTTCGCGTAGCGCGTGCCCCGTTGGGAAAGGGTTAATGCCTCTCATTGGCTAATATATATAACCTGAAGATAGTGAAATTGTTTATACCAAAATGGCTCTTTTGAAAGTGTTCATCAAGTAATAGAAAGCACTATTGGGGACCAGATTGTGTGGTGCAAGGAAAATAATCTAGATTGTATCCACTATATACAAGTAGTAGAGAGCGAGGGAATCTCAGTACCACTTATGCAGTATCTAATAATGCGACATTATTTTGAATATTTACCCTGGAATTTCCTTTAAATATACCATTCTTTCAATCTTATCTACTAAGCC
>BOPN01003766.1:74239-86739 GCA_017312705.2 Penaeus japonicus | reverse complement strand
TCATCTTACAAAAATCAACAAAAATCTAAAAAAAGTCAAAATGAAATAAAAAGAAATAAGCAACCAAGAATGAATCAGTAAAGTATATAACCTTTAAAACATCCTCTGTATTCCACTAAATCAAAAAGCCATTAAAAAGGAATAACTAATTACACTCATAACATCTTAAGGCCTCTCTTACTCTTACAGGTGTCATGAAATCGTAACAATAATACCAGCAACAAGTACCAAAATTAATCATACTATTACCATTATTTGGCAAAGTTGCTCACAGCCTGATTTTATTTCCGAACAATCCCTTAAATGCCATAAATAACATGATGAATATATCTAACATGCAAATTATATGCTTGTGCATGAGATGAAATTGGAGGATAGAAATGCAGATTGTCTTGCAAACAATTACACATGTGCACATGTACCTACCTTGTACCATTAAAAGGTAAGAGACGTACCTATAGTACGTCCGGGTAAATCTACAATGTCACAATTAAACACCTCTGCAGTTTGGTCTATGTAAATATCTATGTATTGAATGTAACAGTTCATAAATCTCATTTGATTTTTAGGGACCCATTCCACCTACCATATACATTCCTTCAAACAAATCCCTTAACTTCTTAATTGTACATGAAGAGTAGTAATTCCTACAAGGAGGGAGGGCAATAAACATAAAAATTGACTGCAGACTGAGGGGAATAAAAAAAATAACAACAACTGAATTTTGAATGTCAATAACTGGTTCTTCTCAAACCAATGCTTTGATAAAACATTTATCAAAATGTTGAAAGAATAAACAAAATACAATGCTTCAACTTTACCATATTTTCCTTATTCATCCAGGCAAAGCCACAAAGATATGTGTTTTTGCAGCAACTAATTCACAAGTATCAGTATACCCAGGGATTTGACTGGGGATAGTGGATGGTGAAGAAGCACAAACTACCACTAAACATTCTAAATGAGAGCCATATTCAAATGTATATCTGGCTCTGACAAGGCATGTCCCAGGCTTACAAAAGGACTTTTTGTGAGGCGTCCCATTTTCAGGATTAAAGTTTAATATCCATAAGTCCAGTAGAAGTAATACCTAACTCATTTTTTGCCTTTTCTTATTTCTTTCACATAACTTCCATCTACTAAGGAAACCAGAATCAGTTCTCATTTCTTCTCCATCTTTACATAACCACTCCCTTAACTTCACATTTCCATACTCTTTTTAACAAAAGGAAAGACATGTAAAATATTTACACTATATTACCTTCCTTCAGTCAAGCAAGACTCTCAAAGAAGTCAAGAGAGAAACCTGGCAATGCTGCATGTTAAGGTAAAAATCATTCCATTTTCTGTCACAGTGTTATAGGATTACTAATATCACTCACAATACTACTTGCTTAAACTCTTATAAAAATGATAACAATATACTACCAACAATGACAATATATACATCATCTACTGGAATGGTACAGTTTAAATGCATCATAGTCTATGCCACCAGATCTTGCTGCTTTCATTTAAAGGCAAAGTCCAATACATAAAAAATGAATCTCTCCCTTAATTCCTAATCTATATGATGACAATTTATCTTACTGTTAGAATTGCATGCACTGAAAAGTAATGGCCTATTTTTATGTAATTCAATATAACATACACCCAACATAAGATTCCGAGTAAATGCAAGTTAAAATATCAAGCAAAACCAGCTTAAATATCACTAGTTTCCTATTTAATCAAGCTGCCAGTAAGTAATATCATGCAAAATCCTCTGATGATTGTGTCAGAGTTACAGACTAAAACTGATTATGGCTCAACAGACTCTGAATGGCGATTAATGAATGACTTGAGAAAATTGTAATATATGTCTCATTCATCTGTCAGCAACAATCATTTCCTATTTACTATAAAAAAAACACAAAAATAAATCAAACATTACATAAAAAAATTAACAAAAATGACTATAGCCCATCAGTGTTCATCACAAAAAAATCAGATAATCAATATCCTTCCTCCTTCGTTCAACAATCTATCTTTCGACGAGCAAACTGTAATCCCACCCAACTAACATAACCACCAAAACTATATAAGAAAAAGAAAATTACCATTCCTCTCTTCCAAATCAGAAATCCATAAAACGAGAAAACAAGAAAAAGCAAGTTCACTCGGCGATCTTCTCGTGGCAAATCTCAACAAATCAAACCATATTTTAAAGTGCAGCACTTGTCATTATAATCTTTAATTCTATCTCACTTTTCTCTTTTGCTTGGAAGGATCTATTTGGTGGCCATAAAGTAAGTGCAGCACTTACACCCACTTCATTTTAACTTCTTTTGGCTGAACTCGACCATGTACCTGAAGCCCATTACTATGAACCACTCTGGGAAGAGCTGCAGGAAAGACAACTGCAAAATACAAAATTTGAACTTAAGTTTTATTTGATACTTATACCTGTTCATTAGGTATGCTATTCACTTACATGAGATACTAACACTCTTGCTCATTGTTTAAAAGTTATCAGTGATTAATTTGCTAAGTCTATAAGATTAAAACTAGCCAGCATCCAGCTAAATAGTTCTTCTGAATCTAAATCCTTAGGATATTGCTGAATGCTATAATTATGTTTCATATATAGTAAAAAGTTATGGACAGAAAATAAGGACCCTCTCTCTATTGGAAAAAAAAATGATAGGAAAAACAAAGAAAATAGAAACAAACATAGACAGACACATAGACAATAACATAAAAACAAACAAAAAAACAAATCCACAGAGAGAGAGAGAGAGAGAGAGAGAGAGAGAGAGAGAGAGAGAGAGAGAGAGAGAGAGAGAGAGAGAGAGAGAGAGAGAGAGAGAGAGAGAGAGAGAGAGAGAGAAAGAGAGAAAGAGAGAAAGAGAGAAAGAGAGAAAGAGAGAAAGAGAGAAAGAGAGAAAGAGAGAAAGAGAGAAAGAGAGAAAGAGAGAAAGAGAGAAAGAGAGAGAGAGAGAGAGAAAGAGAGAGAGAGAAAGAGAGAGAGAGAAAGAGAGAGAGAGAGAAAGAGAGAGAGAAAGAGAGAGAGAGAAAGAGAGAGAGAGAGAGAGAGAGAGAGAGAAAGAGAGAGAGAGAAAGAGAGAGAGAGAAAGAGAGAGAGAGAAAGAGAGAGAGAGAAAGAGAGAGCAGAATTGGACCGGATAAAAGAGCGTACACTCCTACCTGAAGCCCGTGTGTCCAATAGCCAGTAGTGCATTTAGAGTATCCAAGAGTGGCAACAGCACTTGCAGCAAAGCGGTCTGGTGTTGCAGTGAAGAATCCTGTCAATAGGCATAAAACTAAATAGATGATACAACTTGATATCTTATAGATATCTTATAAAAATCTTGAGATTTAGTATCCCTTAAAATGAGAAGCAAATCTTAATGAAAATATGACAAATTATGAGAGATTACAGCAATTATGATAGCTATAGACAAATACATAATATCAAGACAGCTATGGACACATATATAATATTATGACAATTACAGATGCACTTACTGGAGCACATAAGAACTGAATTAATCTACCAAAAGAAAGACTGAAAAATAGCCCCCATTCCTTTGGATTTAAAAGTGAACAATATTTCTAAACTCAAAATAGACACAAAAAAATACAATAATGATCAATAAACACAATCATAAACACACAATCAGCTGAGTTACCTAAAATAAAAATCCCTTTACCTGGTCTGTGAATCCTTTCATCAAAAGCATTCAAGTTGGTGGACACACCTGCCGGCTCTAAGCACTGTACAGTTATCCCTGCTGAGCTATACTCGGCACCAATAGCCTTGGTGAAGCTACTGACAAAGGACTGAAAAATCATGAATGGTTTAATAGGTATAATCTGGTGCATCATGTACATTTGAATATTAATGGATCAAATATAGACTTACAAAATACAATACTAACATTGAACATCTATATGAGCAAAAGAGGGGAAAGGAGCAAGTAGGGGGAGAGGATGGGAGGGAGGATTGAATGATGGAAGGGAGGAAGGAAGGAAGGGAGGAGGGGATAATGGGATGAAGGAAGGAAGGAAGGAAGGAAGGAAGGACGGAAGGAAGGAAGGAAGGAAGGAAGGAAGGAGGGAAGGAAGGAAGGAGGGAAGACAGGAAGGAAGGAAGACAGGAAGGAAGAAAGGAAGAAAAGAAGAAGGAAAGAAGGAAGAAAGGAAGAAAGGAAGGAGGGAAGACAGGAAGAAAGAAAGGAAGAAAAGAAGAAGGAAAGAAGGAAAGAAGTAAAGAAAAAGAAAAAGAACAAAGGAAAGGAGGAAGACAGAGACAAACAACAAAGCAAGAATAAAAAACTACAATCAACCTTTGTAGCTGCATACAACTGAAGATATGGTAGAGAAAAGTGAGCCACTTCAGACGAAATATTGATAATAGCCCCCTTTTTTCTCTCCACCATCCCAGGCAACACCAACTTCGTCATGGCAGGTACTGTTGCTACATTCACGTTCACATACGCCCAGATGTCCTCATCCGTAAGTCTATCGAACATCTTTGGAACAACCATCATCCCGACATTGTTAACTGCAAAACAAGAGATTTGTTTAATCAACAGGATACATAAATATATTTCCTAGAATTTAAACATTCATAAGGCAATAAATATAAAGAGCTATAATATGTAACCATAACAGCTTTTTTTTGTTGCATGACTTACCTAGAATCCCAATTTCTTTGTCTTTCAAGTGTCTTGCAATATTGTCATACACATGCCGACCCAGGGAAAAGTCTGCTTGTACGATATCAGTCTCAACTCCAAATTCAGTCACTGCAAATGGTTCACATGTTTTGTCACTATTTACATCATAGTCTTCCAAGAAAATGCCTGGGTGTAATGGCATTATCAAGTTGACAAAGTAACTCATAATGTAACAACACTCTAACTGTTATATACATATACATATACATATACATATACATATACATATACATATACATATACATATACATATACATATACATATACACACACACACACACACACACACACACACACACACACACACACACACACACACACACACACACACACACACACACACACACACAGACATACATATACATATGCACTAATATTTAGATTCTTCAATTCTAATTTAATCTTGTTTCTAAAACTCTACATACCAATCTCCTCAGCTACTTTCTCCAGCTTCCCTGAAGACCTGGAGACAAGTATTATGTTCATTCCATTTTTTGCAAGCTCTCTGGCGTATCCTTTTCCTATGCCATCAGTTGATCCTGTCACAACTGCAAAGATATATAAAAAGGCAATTTTTTTACTCCTGTGTAAATATGTATTGTATTTCAATGAATGTACTGCATACTTAGAAAAAAAGGAATTTGGATCAAATCTGAAAGTAAACCTTTTTTCTTACAAAATTGAAAAACATATATCATACGATATGGCATCAAGAAGGCAGAGTACCAAATCATAAATTCTACATCTGTAAATTAAAAACAAAACAAAAAAACATTATACCTAATGAGAGTTGTAGACAATTAAAGAAACAAAAGTCAAATCATGTACTGGCCCTTATTGCATTTTACTAAGCATACAGCTAATTCCTTCTTATGTTTGTTCTATGATTGGTTGCAATTTATACTTAAAAATAATAATAGTTCTGATAAAAGTAATCAGAACTCTTATATACTGGGCAAACCACCACAATTTGCTACATTTATGATAGGAAAATCTGTCTGGAAATGGATATTTAGCTCACTATGTATGATTGACTGACTTTATTTGTGTATCCTTGTACAGTACATTTTATAGGTATATGCATATGCATCACACCAGTAAGGTACACTGAGTGTCCACTTGAAAACCTCCTGAAGTTCTTCAACCAATATGAAAAATATGACATACACACCTATTATTATTTTATATTTGACTGATTGCATAACTGATAGATATAACTGCATACCTATTCTATCCATTGGACTTAACAGAGAACACCACAGATATGATCAAAGACATATTTAGAAAAATATTGCAAAATAAATGTGATGCAATAGATATCAACAAAGGCTGGAGAGAAGATAAGTCCCCTTATATGGAGATTGTATTAATTTTTACACATTGCTCATTACACCCTAAATAAAAGATTTTCCATAAGTGCACATTTGACATATCCACTTATCACAATACATATTGAACATTTCAATTTTTTTTTGAGATCACAGCAATAAGGGTCATAGTTTCCATACTGATTTCTAATAAAATTCCCCTACACAATATACCTATCAATCAGATCCTAAAACTTGTCATATAATACCATCACTATCATGTATACATACTTATAAATTTATACATACATATATAAATTTATACATATATATATATATATATATATACATATATGTATATATGTATATATATGTATATGCATATATGTATATATGTATATATGTATATATGTATATGTATATATATATACATATATACATATATATATATACATATATATGTATATGTATATATATACATATATATATACATATACATATATATACATATATATATATATATATATATATGTATATATACATATATGTATATATATATATATATGTATGTATATATATATATATATATATATATATATATATATATATATATATATATATATATATATATATATATATGTATATATATATATATATGTATATATATATATATATATATATATATATATACCTATATATATATATATACATATATATTTATCTATATACAGTACACACACACACATATTCTGTAATCCTTTAGTAATTTGGGCAGAATTAAATGCTTTAGAAAGTAATAAACGATTTGCACAAGACATTCATTATCATTATTATACAGAATGTCATTATATACGGTTGTTGCCCTTAATTAGAGCACATACAACCAGCTTCAGGTGTCTTGTTAAAAAAAAATAATAAAAATCTTTATGGAAACTATCATGGTAATATTCCTTTTATGGGATTATTAAATTCTACAGCACTGTAAAGATAATGATATACGAATCATTCTGTAACTGCTAACAATATTTATAAGTATTTCCTCCAATCCCAGATATAACATAGAACCAAAGCCATTAAACATACCTGCCCATTTCCCATAGTTTCCTACCAAATCCTTCCTCCACAATTTGGACCAAAAGTGCACCCTGACGCCTTTCGCGACCTTCCAAAGGAACCTGACAGTCACAGACCCGGCGTAGCATATTCCGATAAGGGCGAACCCCTCCTCTACACGTCTTAAAAAAGGCAATATCTCATCCAACAGGTATTTCGCTGAATCCACAGCCACTGCCATCTTGAAGAACTTCGAAATTTGACGTCCTCAGGTATGTAAGTGTTCCCGAGTACGTGCTACGCCCCTAATGCAGACCACTTACACCCAAGGCAAGTCTGACTTTACGCCATGTAAACAAATGCACGTGGGTGAGTTGCCACCTTTTGATTTCTAAAGATCGTTTCTAGAAAATGTATTAAGAATTATTCTATATTCAGAAGTAATAATAGTAATTTGTATCTGACAAATACAAGTTACTGCAAAACGGTGACATATTCTTTTATATGAAAGAAACCTGTCACACTGTAGACAGCTAAAACCGAATTCAAAATCTATTCTGTATCGCTATCGTAAGAACACATAATTGCTGCTATTTTATCTGTGTCCTTATTAGGTAAACTGTCCATCCATGTTACTCTTTGTTATTATACCTTGTTGCTTTTGTGTTCTGCGTGTCTACTATAAAGTGAAAGTTTTTCACACTTTTAGTTAAAAGGAAAAGAAAGTAGCGATGCATGCACATCGGCCAAAGATGACACTCATTCCCTCTAAGCAGGAACAAAAGCAAGGATAGAGGGATACCCTAGAAGGTCGTAAAGCATTCCTCTCCCTCTCTCTCTCCTTCTCACTCTCACTCTCACTTCCACTTCCACTTCCACTCCCACTCCCACTCCCACTCCCACACCCACTCCCACTCCCACTTCCACTCCCACTCCCACTCCCACTCCCACTCCCACTTCCACACCCACTCCCACTCCCACTCCCACTCCCACACCCACTCCCACTTCCACTTCCACTTCCACTCCCACTCCCACTCCCACTCCCACTTCCACACCCACTCCCACTCCCACTCCCACTCCCACTTCCACACCCACTCCCACTTCCACTCCCACTTCCACACCCACTCCCACTCCCACTCTCACTCTCACCCTCTCTGATGTATAGTGCTTTGCTGCTGCATGTGGAATGGGATGTTATATGTAATAATTATGTATAAACTAATGTTCGCATGTGGAATGGGATGTTGGATGCAGTAAACAAACTTGTGATCGCATGTGGTATGGGATGTTGTACGTAATATGTATGAATTATAGTTCAGGTATTTGGTGCATCTCTGAAATATTGTTGTTCTGACTGTGGCGTCTCTCGCTCTTTTACTCGCTTCCTCTCTCTTTCACTTTACGTTCCCTCCTTGTCTTTCTTGTAATATTTTCCTCCTCTGATGCAGCTGCTAGTATGGTCTCGGGTTAAAGCGGTCTTTCTACTCCGGAATGGTGTTAAATACTTCTCCACGGTATAATGACTTTGGAAAGTACATAAAAGCTGCCAGAATCTTTATATTATGTCATACAGCAATGATCACATCCACTAGAAGCGCATATGATTAGACTCGAGTGACACTCTCTCTCTCTCTCTCTCTCTCTCTCTCTCTCTCTCTCTCTCTCTCTCTCTCTCTCTCTCTCTCTCTCTCTCTCTCTCTCTCTCTCTCTCTTTCCGTCGCAATTTTCAGGACACAGCATAGTTGTGACCATCTGGATATGATAAACAGGCGTGTTTTCTTACTGTATCAGGCTTATAGCATTATTAATTAACGGGTTTTATGCTCCAATTACTTTCTTTTCAACTTGTTTCTAAAGATAATACTTGCTAGACTGGGCACAATGGAAATCATGATAATGCTTCAAGGTGAAAAAGAGAGGAATTTAGTTATGATGGCGGTAATACTACCACACACACACGCGCGCGCGCGCACGCACGCGCACACACACACACACACACACACACACACACACACACACACACACACACACACACACACACACACACACACACACACACACACACACACACACACACTGGTCAACTATATGCAAGAAACATTCAAGTATACTTACTATTTTTTATTCAGGTATGAACAATATAATACGTTAGTCTCTCAAACATTTTTCAGACATGCCTGAGGAGGCTGCCGATTCTCATTTTAGGTTATGTGAAATTGTGATTTTTTGTATCGTATTGTGATAATAAGTAGATGCATTGCTGTGTATAGTTACGTTTTTCAATTGCATTTCATCAGTTTTGTTATAAAGTTCAGGTATCGGTGGTTTAAAACTCATTTTATCTTGATTATAGGCCTGCATTGTCTCCACGACGAAGGTGATGATTTGGAGAGGAATTTACGTCTTCCAGTGGTGTCTTCCGAGAAATTTCAGGAAGCATGCATTTTGCATTATGCAATCTAGCAATGTGTCTGAAACCGTCAACAATTGCAAGTGGGCAATACATGAAAGGATCCTTTAATTAAGCGACTGTATGGTTTAACAATGTCTTTCTTTGGAATTTGATGATTGTCTTGTGCGTCTAATTGTAAAAAAATGATAATAATAATAAGAGCCAAATTTATCTCAGAGAGCTATTGGTTCGTTCAAGGTTGTGTTGCTTGCTTGGTACTCTTTTCCTCTTAGGACAGATCACTTGAGTCTCCTCTCTCCCTAGCAACGGGCCACGGCGCGCACAGGAAACATGGAAACGGGGGATTTTCAGTTATTCCCATATCCAAATGCCTTACTAAATATCATTACACTTGTTGGTCTTCTTAGTGTTGTGAAATTCGTCTCGGTTACGACATGGAACTTGGCAGTGGGTCTGAGAGCTCATGTGTGGTCCAAGATGCGGAATAAGAATTTCGTTGCGACTTACGGAAAGTGGGCAGGTAAGGTTATGCAAGGCGTATGCAATGAGAGCACTTATTTGAATAATAACTATGATTTACTTTACTATAGCTTTAAAATATGCTCTTGTTAATAATATACTTACATTTAGTTTGTCGAAGGGTCTCACTAATCTTCTGTAGTAATTATGCCAAGCATGACCTGAGGCATTGTCAAAAGGCTCATAGATATATTTTCTTAAATTATCTTATTCAACCTCCCATTCAATAAACACCATACGAACACTAACAGCTGCAAGATTCATGCATATCAACTTGGTGAATGACTCACGTTAGATGAATGCAAAAACTTTGCTTACAGTCGAGTACAGACCACATATATATGTTTTATACGTATTACCCGCTCGGCAGCTCACATGAACGTAAATTGATATTATTAAAGGGCAATAAAACCAGGCACTGTCACGTTAGAAATAAATGAATAAGTAAACTGACGTACAAAGTTTATAAACGAAACGAAAAATCAGTGTAATTTCACCGCGCGTACCCAGAGAGAGAGCACATGCTTTTCTACTTAATGTCCTAATCTGCAACCTCCATCTTGGCCTTCAACTTGATCCTGAGTTTGACCTTCAATAGTAAACCAGATGGTCAAGGGAGCAGGTGGTCTCGCACATCCATTTTCTTTACGAATGAAAATGATGATGTTGAAGGGTAAACTAATCAAGACCTTTAAATGGTGGTATCTCTGCACTTCACACTGATATTTTTTTCTTATCTTGTCATTACAGCAGTTGACTTCTCTTCACTTCATCAGAAGCGTTTTATATTTATTTATTATTATCATTTTTTGTATATTCTTTCTCTCTTTCCCTAAACCCCCACACACCCGCGGCCATACTTCCATCTCTCAGCCCCCCCCCCCCACACACACACAAAAATAATAATAATAACAATTTTTTTTCTCAGTCGTCACAGGAAGCTCCGACGGCATTGGGGAGGCCTATGCTCATGAACTCGCTAAAAAAGGGATGAACCTGCTCTTGATTTCTCGGACGATGGAGAAACTGCAGAAAGTCAAGGAAGAGATCGGTGAGTCATTTTTTTTCTGTCGCGTTGTTTCAATGTGATTCCTTCGATAGCTCTTATTGTTTTATTGTAGCAGGGATTTATTGAAATAATAATGACAGTGGAAGTTATGCTGGTTATCCACTAGGTATCAAGTATCTTCTGATGTTTATGTTGATCCAGAATTATGATTTTAATCATCATAATTCTTCTCATATTTTTTAAATCAAATGTATTACATTTTTTTTCAAGAAATCATTATACGGGTATCACGTGCTCCCTATGTTTATATATGTGTTCGTGCTATATCATAACCTTGTTTCTTTTCATCAGACAAAGAGTCTGGAGTAGAAGTAGAGATAATGCAAGTAGACTTCAGCCACGGGAAACACGTTTACGAAGAGATTGAAGAACGCATTAGAGGAAAGGAGATCGGTCTTTTAGGTATATATTAAAGATCTTCTTTCTGATATTATATTTACATGCATATAATAGTTGAATCCTTACATTACAAATACAGTCAGAAACAAGATATATCGTATTTAAATCATATCAGGAAATATCAAGTACTGACGTTATTATTACTGAGAAAAGTTTCGGCTGAATGATCACCTTTCGCCATGACCATAAACCCTAACCTTTCCCTTTAACAGTGAACAACGTGGCCGTCATACTACCTTATCCCATGGATTTTTGCGAAGTCAATGACCATCAACTTTGGAGCCATGTCAATGTCAATGTTGCATCTCCCTTGGCAATGACAAGGATGATTCTGCCTGCAATGCTTGAACGCTGCAAAGGAGCCATCGTCAACATCGCTTCCATTTACAGCCGGTATCCTGTACCTATGATGCAAATATATTCGGCCTCCAAGGTGAAGCATTTGGTTGTTATATATATGCACGCATGCACGTATTTGTATGTGTATGTGTGTAAGTATTCATCTGAAAAAATATTGATATCATGAATCCTGGAAATGTTCATCCAAGCTATCCATATTTCCACAGTGTAATATTCTTGAAATGTTTATTTCTTGACTTTTATATATTCGTTTCATTTATTTGTTTATTACCATCATTATGATGGGGATGATAATTATGATGATGATTGTTGTAATAATTATTATTATTGTTGTTGTTGTTATTATTGTTATTATTACTGTTATCATCGTTGACATTATTATCATTATAATTATTATTATTATCGCCATAAATATTGTAGTAATTACCATTATGATGTCTTTTTTTGTTGTTGTTACGACTTTTGTTATTACCAACAATAACATTATGATTATCTTTAGTACTAGTTTCAAGCGTCACCATCATCATTATTATCATTACTATAATTATGGCCATCACCACCATTCTTATCCTTATTAACATCAACATCATCATTATGAATATTGCTATCATTACCGTCATCGTTATAATTAATATTCAATCTAATTCAGTTATCTGACG
>BOPN01003766.1:56739-69239 GCA_017312705.2 Penaeus japonicus | reverse complement strand
ACTAACCCTGGCCTGAGTATCACCCCCCCTCCCCAATCGCCACCCATGCACGGGACAGGCACCTGAAGCAGAACTGACATTATGAAAACGGATGCTATGGAACGACAAAGATACTAAAGATAACACAAACATCATAATGAACGAAAAGTTCAGAAAGCCAAGGCGCTGCACCAGTGGCCGTTCAGAGATAAGACGCAAATGTCTGACTCCGAAGGTTTCCAGTTTTTTCCAAGTCTCGGGACCGAAATGAATATCGTAACGTTCCTTGGCCTCCTCACGGCAGCGAAGTTCCTTGCGAGGCTCGCGTGGGACGTGGTCGTTGGTCTGAGAGCGCACGTGTGGTCTAAGCTGTGGAAGAAGGACTTGGTGAAAACGTACGGGGAATGGGCAAGTAAGTGTAAAGAAAGTGCAAACATAGGATTATATATATATATATATATATATATATATATATATATATATATATATATATATATACATATATATATATATATATATATATATATATATATATATGTCGTTACTATACTTGAGTTTGAGTTTATCCGTATTTTTTTGATAGGTGAGATATAAATATCGTTGTGAAGTTATTCTTATTTGTACCTATATTTTCATTTGTCATCATGAAAGAATTTTCTGTTTGGTTTTGATGAATGACAGAAATAACACCAAATTGCGGATTGAAACATATAAAGCCAAGGAAACTTACAGGACGGCAATGGATAGTCGATTATCAGAAAAAATCATTAATTAAAATGCTACCATTTTTATATTTTTTCAACTATTTTTTTCCAAATATTATTGGAGTTTTTTCTTTATTATATAACCTATGTTACGTTAAGCGTAGGGATATTTTTTCCAAGAAAACTTTATTCCTACTGAAAATTATTTATTATGTGTAAAGTTAAAATACTTTCGTATGAAATCGAAATGCGATTTGATTATAAAAACATATACAATACACGTCTCCTTAATCTAAGTAATAATATGAATACCTAACAATCAGTCACCATATAACTTCCTATTGTGGCAAATGAATGACAAACTTCCGGCGCAAATTACTGAATATAAAATACACACTCATACACTCACTTACTTTCTACATATATGTGTGTGTGTTCCTGCCTTATACCTTACCTGGAAATATGTTGCTTCAAAATTTACATAAATACCTATATCTTAAATATGCCAGGGAATTTTGATAGCCCTTCTGCTCTAAACACCATCTACATTATGTAAAAGCGTTCACACTTTCTCACCTAAAGTGATTGTAAGTTGCCTAATTTTTCCTTTTCTCAGATACAAATCAATCCCGATACAGTACACTAAAGCAAGATTATTTTGTGAAAAAAATGCCCGAACCTCTTATTAGTTTGAGTCAATTATCAAATTAATGAAAAAGAAATTATAGCCTGATATAGGATAGAAAAAATACGTTGCATTGGTAGCTAGACTTACCTCTCGATAAGCTAAACGAAACATTAATTAATAAATTAATTAAACACTAATTAAAAGGGATATCACATATTTTCAAAGGTATATTACAAGTACTTCAATATAACATGGTTATATCAACAAAGCACTGCACTTTTAAGCAAGGGAACCATAAATATAAAGTTGGTATACATAAGCACAGAACAATTCAATTTCCGTCACGTGCTCGACTGACCCGTAAGAACCCGGGACTATCTATCTTCAGCGACTTTGGATGATAACATTTCGTATTTTTCCCAATTATCGACTAAAGTGTTTAATGGTAACCTTGTGGCGAATTGACAGCCAGGGGCCATGTGGCTCGATGGCCTTGAGAAGTTTCCTTGCGATTCGTCAATGGGGCGTTATGCTTCAATTCCTTTCCATCAGTCAAAAACTCATATTCTCTTACCAGTACTTTATAGTAGGCGTAAATATCACGGTAAACCAAATTTACCATTTTAATTTGCAAGGTAGTTGAGGACTTGGGCATTTTAATTCATTTAATTCAGTTTTTCCCTTGTTATGATTTAGATAACAAAAATAATCTCTCGGAAGATGCTTACGGGACTTCATTATTTTTTTGCAGAGTTTAATATTTGCGTGAATTATTCTTTAGACGTATATATTCACATCTAGTCATATCTCTATTTTCATAACCCTGGCCTGGTATCACCCCCCTCCCCAATCGCCACCCATGCACGGGACAGGCACCTGAAGCAGAACTGACATTATGAAAACGGATGCTATGGAACGACAAAGATGCTAAAGACTAACACAAACATCATAATGAACGAAAAGTTCAGAAAGCCAAGGCGCTGCACCAGTGGCCGTTCAGAGATAAGACGCAAATGTCTGACTCGAAGGTTTCCAGTTTTTTCCAAGTCTCGGGACCGAAATGAATATCGTAACGTTCCTTGGCTCTCGGCAGCGAAGTTCGCGCTGGGGGCTCGCGTGGGACGTGGTCGTTGGTCTGAGGGCGCACGTGTGGTCTAAGCTGTGGAAGAAGGACTTGAGTGACTTATTTTGAGGAATGGGCAAGTAAGTGTAAAGAAAGTGCAAACATAGAGTTATATATATATATATATATATATATATATATATATATATATATATATATATATATATATATATACATATATATATATATATATATATATATATATATATATATACACACACACACACACACACACACACACACACACACACACACACACACACACACACACACACACACACACACACACACACACACACACACACACACACACACACACACACTTGCAAATCCAAACACACACGCACCCACACAACACCCACACCCATTTCACCCCTCCCCACACGCACACACTCCCTGTCCCTGTCCCTGTCCCCTGCCCCTGCCCCTGCCCCTGCTCCTTTTCCCCCTTCCCCCTGTCCCTGCTCCCCCCCCTGCCCCTGCCCCTGCCCCTTTCCCTCTCCCCCCCCCTCTCTCTCTCTCTCTCTCTCTCTCTCTCTCTCTCTCTCTCTCTCTCTCTCTTAGATACTCTATTCTAGAGGTACTTACCTTACCATGCTAGTATTTCCATTTTGATGTAAAAGCACAGATTTAGCTTTAGTTCCTACTATAACGTTCTTCATTATTGCAGCAATGTTTGCATAAAGATGAAATAAAATCAGCCACAAAACGAAAGAAATACCAAAACGTAATGTTTCAAGTGAGACTAAACCTTTCAGCAGACGAGGGTTTGATACTGTGTGCAATATATAACTTTCCAAGTGTACCCAATATTAATTTTAATGTTGTTGTCTAATAAGGATCTAGTCCGACTTGAAATTTCATATTTTAGTGTACCTTCTTATTGATCTTTTATTTACAAAATAAATCTGGCATAAATGAATTGATTAACATGTACACAATTTTCAGTTGTAACAGGATGCACGGACGGAATTGGAAAAGCTTATACATTCGAACTGGCAAAGAACGGAATGAACATTATTTTGATATCTCGAACTGCAGAGAAACTACAGAGTGTTGCTACAGAGATTGGTAAGTTTTGGGAGTTATTTTGAATGAATTGATAAATATATGAACTGAAAATTTGGTGATCTAGTAGTCTGATACAAATTCCAGTGTTACAGATAATAGAGAACTGATTTACTTGGCTAACTATCTAAATTGAAGTTATTTAAACTCTTTGAATTGGGCTTACAGATAAAAAGTATGGAGTCAAAACTGAAGAAGTTCAAGTAGACTTCAGTTTAGGAAAAGAAATATACTCTGAAATCGAGAGACAGATTGAAGGAAAGGAGATTGGCATCTTAGGTGAATATTGAGGAACTTGAATTGTAAAGTAGATATATAAGTAATATAATGTTTGCTGTGTTGAATATTTTAAAATGAAGGTGAAATATTTTGTTTTTGCTTCTTCCAATATACAATAAATGTCACTGTCGAAAAGTTATTAGTCACTATGCATATCATGGCTGAATCTACTTATTAGCTTATCACTGTTTACTAAAATAGTGAGCTTCAGCTGGTGCTCTGAATGTAAATATCAGCAAGAACCTGACACAATGTTTAGTATTTCATGCCAATGTTTCCATCTCTCCTAGTGAACAACGTGGGAGTTATAACTCCACACCCGATGAGTTTCGGGGAAGTCAACGACCACATTCTTTGGAGTCACGTTAATGTGAATGTTGCATCTCCTTTGGCAATGACCAAGATCATCCTCCCTCAGATGCTCCAGCGAAGAAAAGGGGCCATAGTCAATTTGGCTTCCATAGCTGGACGATGTCCTATTCCTCTCCTGCAGATTTACTCTTCTTCCAAGGTGGTTTGTTGATGTTGACGGAGGCTAGCAACTCCTTAGATAGACTTTCTTCCTCTCTTAACCAAATATTTTCTGCTACTTTTCGTATTCCAAGTTTAAAATTTAAGAACATGACTTACATTTAAAATAGGATATAGGAGTTGCTCTTAATATAATTGCATTATACCTGCTGTAAAAGACCCCATTCGCAGGAATAAGTTCCCAGACCATATACAGTCAACTTTGTAATTAAACTAGGGCCTTATTTTATGGGATACGTCAACTTAGACACTTCTGATTAAATTCTGACATGATTGTTTAATCATCCTAATAAGTGTAACTTTACTTTAAAAAAATATTATCACCGTTGCTTCAAGTTGCTGGAACTCAACATCTCTCACTGAATTCAGATTCCTGACTGTTTCTGTTATTTAGTAAAATATTTATTTCTTCTTTCTCCAGGCGTTTGTTGATTACTTCTCTGAAGCTTTGGGAGTAGAATATAGAAGTTCAGGCTTAACAGTTCAGACCATTACTCCCAGTTACGTATCGACCAACATGACAAGCTACTCTGAAAAGATCTACAAGCCAAGTAAGTTTATTAACAGGGATTGTTTACACAACTAGTAATCTATAGTGAAAAAAAATAAAATGTATGTAAGTGAACATACGTAAACTATGATCTGTCATCCTGACACTTTCCACATTCCGTCACGTCAACTAGGTCTGGCTGTGCCAACCGCTTCTAACTACGCTGCTCATGCCCTGGCCACTCTGGGATATACCAACTACACTACAGGCTATTGGACTCATGGAATTTTGGTAAGGATCATTCCACCATAGTCATTTTCATCAACCTTACTATCTTAGCATCTTATCTTGTTAATTTTTAATCATTTGAACTTGGACTGATACTCATGTGCACACATTGATGCCAGGTTTATGTATTGTCCACTAAGTTTTGTTCTGTTTTATCTTATTTTTATTACCATTTCTATTTAATAGGATTACCTGATATTAGCTGTTTACCCAATTCCTTGAATTTCTGGGAAAAGCTTTTATTTCTATTACTATTATTATCATTATTAATATTATTAATACTAACAGTATTATTAATATCATCACAATATTAATCACAATAACAATGATAATAAAATGAAAACTTTTTCCCCCCAAAACTGTAGGAATAGGGTAAACAAGCAGGCCTACTAATTGATGCTTTGGTGAGTGACCAATCCCTGGTGGAGTCACCTTTTTGTAGAAAAAACAAAAACAAAACCATCATGGACAGTGCATGTATATCTACACTCCTTGTGTCCATGGGCTAATGTTTTTGTAAAATGTCATACTTTCCAAAAGAGGTAGTAAACATTGTTGATATTACAGGCTTGGATTCTTGACAACTTTGCCTCAAGGTGGTTCCTGATGAGATACTTTAAACTGCATAATGAAGACCTGCTACGGGACATGAACAAAAATAAAAGAGAATAAGTGAGCAAGAAGTCAACATCATGGGAAAAGAAAACACACTATTTCAAATGCATAGAACAATGCAGATGAATAACAAAACAAATTTCAATCCATTGGGGGATGAGTTTTATTTCTGAGCGAGGCAGCTTCAGCAACATACCTTGATTTTTCCCACATGCTTTTAGTAACTCATTGTAGAGGTAGAGCCATTTTTGTGTGTTTAACTGTTTTTAGAGACTTATATGTCATATCACAGGATCTATCAATTCTTTATACTCAATTTGATAGAAGTATTGCTATTCTAGATCAAAAAGCAACTTTATTTTTTCGTATTTGTGTGCTGTTACTAACGAACATGAAACTTATAACCATCCAAAATGAAGATAATATGAAGAGGTAAGGAAGAGGAAGGAAACTTGTGCTTTTGACAGTGAGTGCCACAATAAAAGGCATCCCTACTGGCACAGGGGCACATTGTAGGCATTGGGCATGGTTCGAGTCACCTTTCTCCTCTCGTTCTGCCTGCACATTTTTCATCTGCGGTAGTTTAGAGCAGGAGGTCGGGAACTTGCAATGTACCATCACTCTATAGAAATAGTGCTTGTTAGAGACCGTAGATGGGTGCCATTCAAGGCTCTCACTCCTGCTGGTGCTAGAAGAAAGTGGTGCCATCTAGGTTTTGGATGTGAGTTGAAACCCATTTTGCTTAATATTACGGCAGTTATAATAATTATGAGCGCTATTGTTAACATTAAATCAATCATTACTCATAGCACAATATGATGACATAGTGATCCAAAATCTCCGAATGTCATGACGCCCATCGTCAGGCTAGAGCTCCTGCACCATGTATGATGAAAAAAGTCACCCAGTGTTAATGGGTTAAACCCTAAATGATGCATATATCAAATTTAGCAATGCTCAAGTGAAGACATGAAAATAATTGCGATATTTTCAAATGTCATCATATTGATTTTGATGTGTAGATTCCAAAAATGCAACTCATTTTGCTGTGTGGATTGAGTGCGAGTAGATGAGGGTGATTGATCTGTGGATTTCTTTGTCATTGTCATTTGATAAAGGTGTTCCAAACACCCACAGTTTGACAATTATATCAAATACAGATAACAAGATTATTATACTCAGTACCTACAACAACTGATATTTGCACAACTTAGTTCATCTTAGTCGTAAAGAAAAACTTCATTGGAAAATAATTGTTTCTGAGCATAATTTGTGACCTTGACTAGGGTGGTTAGGGGACTTGGGACCAAAAAGGTTTACAGTGTATTTGTGCTTGCATATGCTTGTAGCTCAATTATGAACTAACAGACAATGAAAACTATGGCTTTGGAAAATTATCTGTTAAAGTTTTCTATAACAGTAAAATAACTGATTACTTCTGCTTTATCCATTTTCAAAAGTGGCTATGCTAAAAATTGCTCTCAATAAAATATGCAGAAACAGCTTAAGCTTTCAAGTATACCACTTTCAGTATTGTTATATATATCAGTAAAATCCTTTATCAATATTTTTTTTATGCATTCAGCCATTTTTTTTTATACTATATGGGAAATAAAATATTCAATAAGGGCTCAATTAATGATTTGTTTGAGTAATTACTAGTATTTTTTTTATATAATTTGCAGAAAAATGAAAGATTAAATGTAAAAATCAAAAACTTCAGACCACAAAAATAGTTTTTATTAATTCATTTGTAATTGGAAATAACATATCAAGTCATGATAATGATATTACTGAAGAAGAAGAAAATAATAACTGGGAAAAGTTGTATTTACAATTCCCAAAAGGTGATTATAATGATATGCTAAAAGGAAAATATGGAAGAGTTATATTTACAATTTTCATGTACATAAATGGAACATTTCAATATTCTTTTGTTTATAATGAGATAATGTTTAATTGAGATATCAGTCAGAACACACATCTATGATAAATACTTCCTTTCTCATCCTAAAAAATTAAATCTCATAATCATATAAGTAATCATTGTCACACAACCTAAAAATTCCAAGAATAATTCTTGTTGTACTCAAAACAGATATGAAACCCCTTTATCACTGGAAATACTGACTAGCATAACAGAATCTCTAAACTTAACCACTGTTCCCTCTCTATGTAAGTAATATTAATAAAATAAAAAACAATAAGAAAAATAAAAACAATTTTATAGGGAGTATCTTTTCATAACTATCCTGATCATCTTGTCGAGTTGTCCCAAACTCGAATCTCAAAAAGAGAAGGAGGCTTTTCGTATTCTTTACTTCCGGTGCTTCCGTCTTGCCCCTTGAGGCTTCGAGGTCTCATTTGGAATATAGACCTGCCCACCCTGGAGCTCTGGGTTGCAATTGACTGTGGAGAGGGCCTCAAGGTGGGCCATCACGTCGCTGACTTGTGACTCCAGTTCGGATATTTTCTGTGGTGAATCAAAGCACTTATTACTGGTGTTGTTTTGTTAGCAAATACTGTAAACTCAAATAAACAATGATGCATGCATGCAGGCATCCATTCTATTTCAACAACAGAAATAATGAAAGTACTCATATTTTCTGTATTGTTTGGCTAGCAATTAATGTAAACTCAAATACAAATGCACACACACACACACACACACACACACACACACACACACACACACACACACACACACACACACACACACACACACACACACACACACACACACTCACACACTCACACACTCACACACTCACACACTCACACACTCACACACTCACACACTCACACACTCACACACTCACACACTCACACACTCACACACTCACACACTCACACTGAAAGCACTGCACTATGTACATTGCATTACTTGTAACGCCGTATCTGAGAACAGCTAATTAAGTTCTGTTATACAATATATATAATTGTATATACATTCATATAGCTGTACTAGTTATTTCAGTCTTAATGTCTTTGTTCTATACATATATATCTACGATTCTCACGGGCCGCCCAAGCGCGCCACGCGCCTAGCCTTTTTCGCGTCTAAACAGTACAACCACTGTACTCAGAGCCCCTACTCTACCGAACCATATAGAGAAACAGGCCTCACATTGACGTCACATAGGAATTCATATGACGTCATGTAACAAGCCTGAATATAAACGCTCCCCTCGGAAAGTCTCACCAGACAAGGGGGACACCGAGGGAGTTTCCATAGCTCCACTGTACCATTTGCTGCCCAAGAATAAACCCTGTTAACCTGAACTTTCGTCTTGACTTCTCCTCGCTACCATGGTGTCACCCTGACACCTTTACCTGAGATTGCTGAACGAAACTCTGTCAAGAAACGCCTGCTGACCGCACCACTCGGCCACCTTACACACATACATAACTCATTCAATCACAAACATTCTCATTCACAAAACACACAAACACACACACACACACACACATACAAACACACACACACACACACACACACACACACACACACACACACACACACACACACACACACACACACACACACACACACACACACACACACACACACACTCACACACTCACTCACTCACTCACTCACACTCACACTCACACTCACACTCACACACACACACACACACACACTCTCTCATGCCGTCCTAAACACATTTCTGCTACTTACCTGGTCCTTCTGCTTGACCACACTTTCCAGCTTTACGACCTTGGCTACCCACTCCTGTTTGCCTTGACGCATGGACAGGTTTAGCTCCTGCTCCGTCTCCAGATCTTTGGTGACCTTGAAAAATATTCAATAATGTGTGAAGAAATCTCATTTGATCCTTGCTTTTAAATCTGACTCTAAATTGTATCTTGAATTTAAACTATTGTTAATTTTATTCCATAGCAACAATGTGAGATGATTGTAATATCTGACAGATACACTGCTAATTGCACTGGATTATTAATCCCAAAAGGTCATGCGGAGACACATTCAACCTGCATCAATATTCCGCAAAATGCTAGAAATTTAATGAAATATTTTCATGTATTGTAATATAGATTTTTATCTGTAGATTCCAAAAATACAACTCATTCTTATGTGTGGATTGAATTACAATAGATAGAGATTGTTTAGTGCATTTCTGTATCACATAAAACGGTGCATCCTTTTAAAGGCTATTGAAATCTCATAGGACTAACCTTTGATAATTTATTGTTCAGCTGATTAATCTTCTTATCAAGCGAAGATTTTTCACGCGTAACAGAAGACAACTCTTGTTTGATTTCTTGCATTTCTTCACTAAGTTTTTTTACAGCTTCTTTTGATTCTTCTGCCTGTGAAATGTATATATATCATTTTTCAATCTGCTGGAATAGTGTAATATATTCCTTTGAAATAAAATGAGAGAGGAAAAAGAAAATCTGCCAATTCTGCAATATGTTAAATCTAAACATAATAATAAAATCAAAGGATGTTTAAACAAACAGAAAAAATGTGAAAAGTAAATGAGGCAACAACAACAACAACAACAACAAAAAAGAAAAGAAAGAAAGAAAGAAAGAAGAAGCACAAAAGTTCAGTGTTTGAATTCTCATAGTCATGTCATTTAATAGGGAGGCTTTTTTACACAGTTTGCCCTTTAAGACCTTCATTTGCTTAATAAAAATAATATACTACCTCACGCCATGCTTCTGCTTGTGCTTCCGTTATCTTGTTTTCAAAGTATTGTCTCTGCGACTCCAGCTGCGAGGAGAGGAGGTGCGTGTATTCCAGCTGTAGTGCTGTTAACTTTTCTTCACCTTGAACCAACTCCTCCTTTGTATCTGATACAGGTGATGTCCGTTCGTATGAAACAACCTGCAGAGCATTGCACTTTCAGTGTGGGCATTGGGGGGAAAAAAAAATCTAAAAATCTACCTCTATTACTGAAATACGAATGTGTGAAGTAAAATATGAAAAGATATATATCATGCTAGTGAAAAGAGAGCCAGGTTTTATCTTCTGTGAATGGAAACACCTTAATCTTTCCTATAGGGATGTTAAAACTTTCTGTGATTAAACCAATTCTTAACCCACCTTGCCATCTCCTTCACTTTGTAATAAGCGATGCACATAGTTATCTCTCACATAATCCCACACTCTGTTGTTGCCGACTTGCAATGAGAAGAGGTGGTTGGTCTCCATGAAGTGTCTGCCAATATTTTAGCCACATTAACTCACAAAGAATTTCAATCAAAGGTAAAAAATCTTTCTCAAATGTTTTGCTACTTTTAGAGAAAAAAGTCTTAAAACTTTAGGTTGAACTTCACTAACTGGCATTCATTGGTCTGGCAACTTCAATGGTTTCAGGAAAATGATTTGGATCTGGTAATGAACTAAACCACTTTGGCACTGACATTCAGTAGTTGATGTACTATATTAACTTGGATCACTGATATTTTACCCAAATAATGAGTAATACAGTGTAGAATACACTTTATTTTAACTTTAATCTTCACCAGTCCAAAAAGGTCTGCAGCTAATGTCTGGTCCCAAGCCTGCTGGACTATTGTAATGAAAGCATAGACACAGACCTGTGAGCATGCCCTCCAACATAACGTCCACATCCAACATGACCACATATCAGGCAGATCCACAGGGAATCAGCTGAGCCGCATAATAAGCATCGTTGGTCTGGCGTTTCCTCTGGTGTCTGGCAGTACCGGCAAACTGGACAGCTGGAGGCAAAAATAAGCTTATTAATAAAAAGTAATCATTTCCACTACTTTTTAGTTATTTTCTTAGCACAGCAGCTATCTAATATCAATCTTTCAAACATTCCTCATTATGGCTTACAAGTTTCAATTTCTTACTATCAATCTCAAATATCTCTCTATATATTTAATCATAAATATAAATATACACATAAAATAATTCTGGATATCTTACATTAATCATACAGTTCATGCGAGAAATGCTTATCAATCACCATAGTTTCCCCCATTCCAATGCTAAACTACTGACAAAAGTGAATAGTAGAACACTGTAGCATAACACCATTAATGCATGCTGGGTCACCAACATCACATCTCTCTTGAGACTACTTTTAACAATTAGAAACACGACCAATGCGTGTGGAAAGTTGAGCAAGGCATCATCCATTGTTGAGCAATGTTTCCTCTCTATGGATCTGTGCACATACATGCAGTATACAGTAGTGCTAGTGATAATGTCCATTAAATTATTGGTTTCACATGTACAATAATGGCTCCTTACTTCCAAATTACTGCATGCTGTGCTATGTCAGCTTCAGGCTTCAAATTCTACTGTGCTAAACTGAGAGGCAGGTACCACTGCTAAGAGGGTACAATTTGGACCATACTATTTCTCACTGGCCTTAATCACCAAATATATATATTTATTACCTTAAACATGGTCAGGTAACTTCTCCAACACAAATAAAAGGATTTCTTATTTTATGATAATGCATAACAATGATTAACTACTATTCATCATTAACTACAATAAGGTGTGTACTTGGTTTGTAGTGAACAGTGAGTAACTAAATATTTTTTGTGCATTTGATAGGGTCTTTCTTGTATATTGTATATGTATTTGAAGACACCTGATCAAAGATTTCTAGTGTTAAAGTAGTAAATGAGTGGTCATACTTGCAAATTTGACATTTACAGTTGTTGTTATTATACAAGGAAAATTCAGGTTCCTAGGGTTCACCATGGACTCATTCTATTTTGAAAAGTTTCATTATAGACCTTCTCCTATTTTATTTTTCTTTGAACAATTTACATCCATCT
>BOPN01003766.1:46739-51739 GCA_017312705.2 Penaeus japonicus | reverse complement strand
AGCAAGAAATCAAATCTGCACTAATATACATACCTTGTATCACCCCATTTGGCTAAACATTCTCCATGGAAGGAATGATTACACAATATTGTCAAGATGCCATCAACAGATTCATCCATGCGCTCTAAGCAGACTGGACATGTAGGTAATTCTGTGTGACCTGCAGAATGACAGAACAAAATGTGACAAGATCATGAAATCCGATTAGTCATGGGAGTTAACTCTCAGCAATGCAACAGTACATACAGTATCATCAATAAAACTATAAACATAGGCTTGTGTGGAATATGTGACAACCAAAAGTAATCTGAACATATTAAGACCCTTGTAAGCTCAAGTGGAAAATATACTTTTTTTTTTTTTTTTTTTTTTTTTTTTTTACTACTACTACTACTACTACTACTACTACCACTACTACTACTACTACTACTACTACTTCTTCTTACACTGCAAGATACATATATGATTTACCTGGTATGGGCAAACCCCCATCCTCTGACTCCTTCGTGGTCTCAACCCTGGCAACGTATACAAGACGACAAATATCTGGTTCAATTGTGTTGTAACGCTGCCCATTGAATGTATTATAGAACATGTCTGCATCACCCTGTGAACAAACAAAGTGTTACAACTCTAAGAACAGGAAATCACCATTCAAAAAAATACTTTGTAAAATATTAGCCTATGAATATACTGAGTTCATTGGCCTAAATAAAAAATTATAGTGAATAAGTTCTGATGTACTTTTTTATCATTATGAACCTTACAAAATGCTCATAAAGTCTTTTGTTTATCTGCACTATGTAAATGGAATTAAACTCAGTATGTGTATACATATCAAAGCATCCATTTTCATATTCCATGCATTATCAGACCTTAACCCATTAACAATGTATGATGTGATATCATGTCATGTAGTGGTAGCACTTGCTGCCAGGAATGCGATATCATGTCATGTGATGGCAGCTCTTGCCACTGGGGTCTCGATATTGCCCCTACCCCCCTTCATGACAACAGATGAAATGATCATGAATTTTGATCTTGATCTTGTATTTGGTCTTGCTTCTGCAGTTGGAAACTACAAATGGAGTTAAGCTAAAATTTGTTTATCAAACAGGTTGGTTGGTTCCCATTCAGCAAGAAAACCTTGAGATATCTTTATCAAAAAGACATAACATTGTTAAAATGGTTTGGAGGTTTTAACCTGTTGCTGACGCTTTGGCTTCAATTGGTATTTCAAGCGCATAAGCCTAACACCTCGGGCTTTTCGCCTGGTCTGGCCGTGGCCAACTGCTATGCGCCCTATCAACTAGTGAGCTGGCCATACAGAAAGCCATGACAAAATATCTCATTCCCGGTGGCAGGTACCGCCACCACCTGACATAATATCTTGTTATCCAGCGTTAACAGGTTAACTTTAAACAGAATTACTTCAGTCTTTACTTGCTTTCTTTGTTTTATTCTTTTTTTCTTGGATAATGGAATTAATGTGCTGAGTGAGTACATAATAAGTATATGGTTCTTCTTCATTGCCAGTAGTTCTTCATTCAGGATGTTTCTAAAACAAAATAATACAAAAAGTTTAAAGCCATTAGTTTTCACCTGTGTTCGGAACTTGATGAGCACCATGTACTGGTTAGGTGTGGGGTCTCTGATGATTCTCATATGCTGTATCTCAGAGTAGCATGGGGCTGTGAACTGGAGGAGGTCGTGAATTGTCATACAAGTAGGCACAGCCAGCATGCACAACATTTCTGATCGAGATTCAGTCTCCTCCAAGCTTGTTTTTGTACTGAAAAGTGATTACAGTTTCCTTAGCTTCAGAAACACACACAATCTTCCAATATCTTTACTTGCATCTAGATGTTAACATTTCTTTAATTAGTAAGCAATTACGTGAAAATTATTGCATGATGGCTTATAAATGCAAAGCAAATGTACCATAAGATACATTCAAATGAATCATTGTAGTCTTACTTTTCTTTATACAAATGTAAAATTCCATGGGTGACATCCACCATTGGGTTTCCAGACACAAAGGTGACTCTGTCTTTGATGCTACGTCCTCTTCGCCCACTACCATCCTCACTGGGCCCTGGGGTCCCTGCAGAAGACCAAATAAAAAAAGTTAAACTTTACTGTGTCAAACCAGCGCACATGATGATAGCAATACAAAATGAAAAACAAAAGAGTAACTTTTTGTCAATCCCTTCTCTGACTTACCTTCTTTACTGCTTGATGCACCAGGAGTTGACTCCTTGCTTGTTCTTCGAGGGACTCCACCTGAACTAACGCAGCTTGTCTCTGAGGAGTTGTCACCTGCATTCTTCTCAACAGAACCTCCTTTGGCTTTTGGATCCATGCCTGGGTCTTCCTCTTCCGTGCTGCTTGTCGTTAAAGCCTATGGAAGATATTTGCACTTATGTATGTATTCATGTTATTGCAGTGAAATCTTATAAAGGGGAAACTGGAAAGTGTTAATTAACAAGTTAATTAATAAATTAATAAGTCTAATATCATATAAAAGACTCTATCTTGAAATTTACAACTCTCATTACTATAGCTAGAACTGTAACTAATCACTTCTAATCACCTACATCTCCAGAATCTGTGTACAGCAAAGTGTGGCTCAATTGGTAGTAAACTCAACAACTACTCAACATTAGTAAGACAGTCTGGATTAAGCATCTAAGTCCACTCGACGATGCCTGCATTTAACATACCCAGGGGTTTGTTGTTGGGAAAAGGTGCATGTGTGAAGGGTCATGTTGGGACCTAGCAGCGATCATACAAGATTCCTTACACTTGGTAGTTTCACCATGAACCTTAATTTTTTTTCAATGAAAAATAAGTAAATGAAAAAGTATAAATACATGAAAAATTATGAATCTAAACAGAAATAGAAAGACATACCCCTAGCGGAAAAATTAAAGTTTATCCAATACCAATCTCACCTCAAGAATGTGTTTCTCCTCGAGTGTTGTGACTGTGACCTGAGTGGGTTCTCTCCGTCCTCGGTGAATGGAAAGAAGAGTGTCTGTCACCAGCAGGGGCCACTCTGATGGACTGGCTTCGCGATCTAGTCCGCTGTCTTTGGTCCGTTTAGGAGCTGAAATGAGATAGCCAGTGGTTCTTAATGGAATTGATTTATCTCACACAAGTATCTTGATGATATAATTTCCAGAATGTGAATGACTGGACACAATTTAACTACTAGATTGAGAGGATTGACCTAAAAAAAGCAATGAAATTGAATAAATACAATTATTGTAATATCTTTAAATTATCAAGTAGTAGTGTATATACACTTCATTTTGTAATGAGCAACAATCTAAACTATCTTTAAAAAAATACAAAAAAACAAGAGAAGGTCACCCATTGCTGGACTTTCTCATGTGAGCATAGATTCATGGACTTTAACCCATTGGACAAGTGCATGACAAATGACTTTTTGGCCTGACAACAGGTAGTAACATATAGGCAATGACGGAAGATGCCAATTGCAATTATAATTACAATGAAGAATTGACTGACTGGTGTGAGGCCAGTTATAATGAACTCATGTCCTCTAAACATTTACCAAAATGTTTAAATGCCAAACAATTGTAGTGTCATAAAATAAAGGATAACAATGGCAGTGAAAAAAAACATGATGAGAAAAACAAGAAAAAACTAAAAAATAATCATAAAAATTATGGACTTCGTTAACCCTTTGATGATGGTGCGTCACACCCGTGTGACACAGCTAAATGCCCAATGACGGGTCAACACAGCAGTGTGATGTTCCCGATGCAATATTGCATAGGCCTGGCGTAGGGGGTTTCCACTTATCGCTGGGCCCGTCGGAATAGGGTTAATGGCAATATGATTTTTGGAAAATAATATTCCTAGATGCTCAGTTCGTGTATAGATGATAACTAATGAAAACCCCAATTCAATCAACGGACCAATTACGTGCAAGGAGACTTTCAAGTTGCTTCTTGTTTGGGGATTTAAAGCGTTCCACTATTTGAATTCAGAGCTGGTTCTCACATCATGAAGGTGTGTGTTTGCTGTGTTGGTCCAAGTCTAAGTCTAAGCGCTATCCTGCCAGATTATATGTGGAGCTGCTCAGTTGATGAGTAAATTGTAAGAAAAACAGATATTTTACATTCTATTTCTAATATACTGTATTGTATTATTTGCTCCTAAGCCATTCCCCCAAAAAAATTATTTCCCAAATTGTTCTTCTGACCTTCTATTTCCTCTTCTAGGCTTTTTCACTCATACCAAGCAAAAGTGCAACACTTTTACTGCAGAGTGTTCTGTCATAACAACTCTTATATACTGAAAGCTATAAAAGCCTTGTAAAAGCTTAAAAAATAAAATGTATGGTTAAAGGAACAATGTGAAATTAACACAATAATTTGAGTGAATGTTTGTCCATTTTGTTAAAATGTTTAATACAGCATTAAATTTTTAAAAACTTGTGACAGAATATTTTTATAAGGCATGTTCTGGAGCTGAAGTATTATATTTTTGCAAAGTATGATAAAAAAAAAAAATTCTTAAACTACTAAGTAAGAGTTCAAAAGTAGTTTAAGTTTGTATGATAAATCCAGGGCACACCCTTCAAAATCAGAGTAAATATCAAGAGGCATGAAACCATTTGAGGCACAGTGTTCAATAACTCCCTTGCTGCAATGGAAAAGGATAATAAATGTGTGTATCTCCTTGCTCTATTGATTCTGTATACTATTTTCATGAAAGCCTCATTGTCATGCACAGAAAAATTATCAAAACAATAACAGCCTACTTCTTAGTAATAGATTCATACTTTTGACATCCCTAAATCATAACAAACATGCATGCCATAAATTTCATTATATTTTTTAAAAGTATAAAGCTGCTAAAATATAACCATTCTGTATTTTCAACCCAGAATGTTTTCGCAAATGTCTTCTAGTGTGTTCTGTTAAAGAATGGACTATAAACAGTATATAAAATCAACAAGAACCCGA
>BOPN01003766.1:19239-26739 GCA_017312705.2 Penaeus japonicus | reverse complement strand
AAATCCCATATTTAGAATTTCTAAGTTTGTGTCTTCGCTCGTTATCCCTCATGACCTTCCGGGGTTGTGTTCTTGAGGCGACCCGATCATCTTGACCCTAGTTCCCTAACCTCGCGCCCACAAGAAGGCGTGACGGGAGGAAAACCTATCCCTTGTCCTTATCTCTTCAATCAAAATGAACCTTCCTTGAACCTCTCTATCATTTTTTTTTGTTTTTTTGTTTTTGATTAGGTTTTCTGTGAGGTCATTTTTTAGGGGATATACTGAGGATTTTTTTTACTTGTCATTATTGATATTTAGATGATGATTACGTATAACGATGATTGTTATATGATTGTCATCATTGTTACCATTGTTATTGTTATTACGTTATTATCATTAGTACTGTTGTCATCATTATGATAATTAAAATGACAATGATAATAATCATTGTTATTATTATCATTATAACTGTTATCGTTATCACCATTATTATCATTGTTATTATCCTTATTATTTCATTATCATTGTCATCGCTTTTATTCTCATTGTCATTATAATTATCATTATTATCATTGCTGATATCATTTTTATCCTTATTCCTATTATTATCATCATTATCTTATCATGATTATTAATACTATCATTATCATTATAACTATTGTTATGAGTGTTACCATCATTATCATTATCAATGTTAGCATTAGTATCCTCATTATCATTATTATCATTATCACAGTTATCATGATAATTATCACTATTATCAGAATTACTATTATCATTTATTATCATCATCATGATAATTATAATAATCCTTATCATTTTTGTTCTTGTCATTGTTAGAATCATCATTGGTATTGCTGTTATCATTATCACCATTATCATCATATTCATCATTATCATTATCACTACCGTTATTGCTGTGGTAGTTAGTTATATCCTGATGCATGAAAGAGAGAGAGAGAAGGAGAGAGAGAGAGAGAGAGAGAGAGAGAGAGAGAGAGAGAGAGAGAGAGAGAGAGAGAGAGAGAGAGAGAGAGAGAGAGAGAGAGAGAGAGAGAGAGAGAGAGAGAGAGAGAGAGAGAGAGAGAAGAGAGAGAGAGAGAGAGAGAGAGAGAGAGAGAGAGAGAGAGAGAGAGGGAAGAAAGAGAGAGGAGGAGCAAGAATTCATCTTCCCGCCACTGTCCTCAGGACTGAAGGAGTCAAAAGGGTCACTTCATTTCACATTAGAGAGTCTTCCTCTTTTTCTTTATGCGCTTCTTCTCCGCACGCCTCGTCACGGTTCCCAGACTCCGTTTCTTTTTTTTTTATTATTATTATCATTTTCTTTATTTCATTTATTTTATCTATTTTCAATTTGCAGACGTGATGGTAGCCTTTGGCTTTTTTTTTCAAAGTCTGCAAAGTACTCTGCTGCGGACTGGAGGGATCTGTGTTGTTGTTCTTTGTTCCCGTTGGATGGCAAGGTTCTCTCGGGTGCTCACCCCCCTCCCTATCTCTCTCTCTCTCTCTCTCTCTCCTCTCTCTCTCTCTGCCCAAAAAAAGATCAAATCACGATTAGTGACAAAAATGCAAAAGAAGGAAAATTAAGCGATTTTATTCCTATCATTAGAAATATCTTGAAATTAGTTGAACAATTCATAAGCAAATAGGATTTAATTATACTGATACATTCTAACTGAAATAGTATGATAGACTACATTTTTTTTTTCTTTTTTCTGTCCTTCTTATTAGCGTTAAGCAATGCCCCATGTACTAATTGGTGGTTTCAGTTTCAAAATATCAATTAAAACTCAACTGTTACGTGATTGTGAAGAGTATTTCAGGCAAGGAGCTTTTCTGTCTATGGCAAGGAAATCAAAATATATGTGCCTTTATCTATATCTATCTTTTTATCTATATATATACATACATACATACACACACACAAACACACACACTTACAAACACACATACACACATATATATATACATACATATGTATATGTACACACGCACACACGCACACGCACACGCACACGCACACGCACACGCACACACACACAAACACACACACACACACACACACACATATATATATATATATATATATATATATATATATATATACATACACATAAATATATGTATGTCTATATATATATATATATACATATATATATATATATATATATATATATATATATATATATATATATATATATATATATATATATATATATATATACATATATATATATATATATATATATATATATATATATATATATATATATATATATATATAATACACACACACACACACACACACACACACACATATATATATATATATATATATATATATATATATATATATATATATATATATATATACATATATATATTTATATATATATAAATATATATATATACATATATATATATATATATATATATATATATATATATATATATATATATATATATATATGTATTATATATATATATATATATATATTTATATATATATATATATATATATATATATATATACACACACATATATATATATATATATATATATATATATATATATATATATATATATATATATATATATATATACACACACACATACATATATATATATATATATATATATATATATATATATATATATATATATATATATATATATACATATATATATTTAATATATACATATATATATATATATATATATATATATATATATATATATATATATATATATTTATATACATATGCATATATATATGTGTGTATATATATATCTATAACATGCCTCTCTTTGGTTCTAGCCTAAATCGACCAAAAATTAGATAGTATAAATAAGATAAATAGAACCATCTAATAATAGAATTAAAGAGGCCAATGCCGAAGACACAAAAGCTTCCTCTGGATGAAACATCGTTTTCTCCTTCAACATGTTGCACAGTTGATGCTGATTCAGACATTTATTTCTGAATCCCGGCAAAAGCGTGAACAAAAGAAAGACAAAATGAATTAAAGGGAAAGGAAATGTATTAAAAACAGGAGAAAGAGATTTCCTGTGTCGAAATAAGATTTTTTTTCTTTTTTCTTTTTTTTTCTTTTTTTTTCTTTTTTTAAAGAAGTAATATCATTCATTGTTCCTTTCGAAAAGAACCAAAGAATCAAAACTTCCTCATTCTTCCTAAAGAAAAGAAATAGAAAAGAATACAAAGGTGCGCTTTAATGTTATGTAATATTACCTTTAACATGACATTTCATTTCTATGGGATATCAGTTTGCAATGTAAAAGGTGAAATAGACACCACACAGCTATCTGAGGAAACGCTTTATCTTATATTTGCGATACGATCAATAAGTAACGTCACGTTAAGAATGATATTTTCTAAGTTATTTAAAATAACTCAACAGATTAATAACACTAATACGTAATTCTATCAAAAACAAACTGAAAAACAATAACGATAATAATAATAATAACAATGATAATGATGATAATAAACACACGCACACACATATATACATACATACAAATACAGTCATATCACATGCAAATATCCCTCATCATGCATGGACCCCTTTGTCACACTGGACCGATAAAAGCCAATTGGTTTTTCCACTCTTCAGACCACAGATTTCATTCCTCACTTCACCCACCCACCCACCCACCTAGATTTCCTGAGCTGCGGCGCCCAGTACTCTCCTTGGGGAACATCCACTTCCTGTTACCCGTCAGTCAGCAACGCATATCGTTAATGGGTTCTCTGAAGTGGTTTGGTTTTTTCCATTCCTTTTGTATTTCGGGTATGGGTACGTACGTTTTTTTTTCTTTTTCGTTCAGTAGCGCAATCAGTGGAGACGGAGGGAGGGAGAATTGCTCAGAAATGGGTGTCAATTGGCGGCGTGACACGTACATTAACGTTAAGCTTCGCAAAAACCCAGACAGGTAAGCGGAAAAGTTACATTTTCTAATGCTAGTGTTATTATTCTCATTCTTGCTGTTGATATAATTCAGGTATATTGCTATCATCATTCTTGCTGTTGCTACCACTAGAAGTATTCACAGTCTTTTCTACATTGCCATGAACTATGTTTTGGGAAAGACCCAACCAGTACTTGTTAATCTTTCTTTGCAGTGCTACTGTCTCTCTGTTCTCGCCTTGTCATTACTAATCTATGTACAGGAAATGTGTCTTCAGGATCAAATACCACGGCAATGAAGTAACTGAAGCGAATTATAAAGTGAAGGTTGTATCTATGTGCAATAATTGTCACGTGAATTTAATGAAAGGCTCCAGTCTCATATAACGGAATCCATTTCACTCTAAATCGATATACAAATCAGCTACAATACAAACATAGAGAAAAGAGAATATAAGATCTGAAGATTACGCAAGGCATTAACACACATTAAATAGTTAATTAAAATCCTACAGGCTATATCCACTATGCCCAGTCCATCCATTCACAACAATACGCAACTTGCAAGGGATCATACTAGAAATATACCTGTTCTATTATTATTCTTCTCACCAACATGGGCACGGTGCTGTGTTCTATTCTGAGTCAAGGTTAAGGTCATAGGTCTGCGGATATGAAACACACGTCTTGGATATCTTTCGTACTGTCTACGTGCTTAGATGAATCTAGCCGTGCATGAGTGCAATTGCGCATATGTATGTTTCATGTATTTTTTTTAGATATATAAACTCGTTAAGAAATATATTAATTCATCATAATTATTTGTTTACATGTATATACAAATATAAATAGCATAACCACAACACGAAACGTTATTTTTGTTTACAAACCTAAACACAAAACAAGCTTCCCTATACATAAGTACATACAATATCTTTATTCATTTGTTTATCTTCCTGAAAACACACATCATACACCAGCATGCAATTACGAAGAGTTTTTCCCCAACCACCGCGGTCGTGCTGATTCGTGCTACAGGCTGCGCGTCGTCGTGTTGTGACGGACAGTATTTCCGGCCGGGAGTAGAAGGTCATCGCTCGCGCTATCAAAAGGGACCTCAAGTGGGTTTTCTTTATGAAAAAGGAATAATATGTGTATATATGTATATTTATATGTATATATATGCACACACACACACACATATACATATATATATATATATATATATATATATATATATATATATATATATATATATATACATATATATGTATATATATACATATATATATATATATATATATACATATATATGTATATATATACATACATACATATATATATATATATATATATATATATATATACATATATATGTATATATACATACATACACAAATATATATATATATACATATATATATATATATATATATATATATATATATATATATATATATATATATATATATATATATATATATATGTCTGTGTGTGTGTGTGTGCGTATGTGCGTGCGTGTGTGTGTGTGTATACATATATATATATATATATATATATATATGTTGTTATTGTTATTATATACATTATTATATATATACATATATAATATATATAGATAGATAGATAACTGGTATCACCGCCACCACTACCATTATCACCGCAACCATCCTTTCTGCTTCTACTAATCCTTCGTCCTCATCTTCATCTTCCTTTACGAGTATAAGGTTGATGGTCCGCCGAGTGGAATGACGACTTGGGTCTCACTCGCGATGACTCACTCTGTTTACCTTTCTTGGTGCTTTTGCCTCGCGCGTTTTTTTAATCTTTGGATTGTTTTGGTGCGTTTGGGTTTGTGTATTCTGTTTAGTGGCGTTGTTGGTCTTGTTATTATTGTTATTGTCATTATTATTAACAGTGTTGTTATTGTTATTGTCGTTATTATTAACAATGTTGTTATTGTTATTATTAATAATGTCATTGTTATATCATTATTATCATTATAATTATCAACATTATTGTCATTATTATAATCATTGTCATTATCATTATCTTCATCGTTGTTATCATTATTATTACTAATGTCATTATTATCCTTATCCTTAGCATTATGCTTATTTTTTATATTATCATTATTGTTGCTGTTATCCTCTTTGTTATCATCATTATCATGATTATCACCATCATTATCATTATGTCATAATTACTGTTACTGTTATTATCAATTTTATTATCAATATTACTATCATTATCGTTATCATTTGATGCTACCATCATTACTATTATCATTATCATTATTATCATCATTACTAGTACTTGTAGTAATAATAGTAACATCATCATGATTATCAATATGATGATCAGTGTTATCATCAATATTATCATTATCATCACCATCATTTTTGTAATCATTATCATCACCATCGTTATCATCACTATCATCCTCCTTATCGTCGCCATTATGTCTCCATTATCAATATGACATGCATAATAACCTAAGATATCCAACAATCAAAGCGCACAAATAGAAAGAAAAACATTTAAATCACATAATTACCATTACTGTCAGTTCGGTCTAAGAAAGTATCATTATTCTAAAATGCTGAATTTGGATATAAGAACACTGGGATAAAAAAAAGGAAAAAAATGAAACAGAGAACAAATGAGTGATTTTTCTTTAAACCCCCAACCTCTTTTTTTTTTTTTTTTTCTTTTTTTTTTGTCTCTCAAAGTCTAAACATGCAACGTCACAACGCAGTCCCTTATATAGATCATTTAATTTCCCCGTTTCTTTTTTGTCGTTTTGTTTTTTTGCTTTGCTTATTTGTTAGAATTGTATTCATGGTGATTCTTTTTTTTTTTTTTTTTTGGTCTTTGTTGAAAGATGATATACTTGTTTGTTTTAGGTACTGTAGAGGAAATGTTTGTATAAGTATGCAGGTAATTGTTTTTGTGTTTTCGTTTGCCCGCGTGGGCTTGTGTGTGTGTGTGTGTGTGTTTGTGTGTGTGCAGCAGAAATAGGCTATCAGAAACCATGATATTGCATGTACTCAAAAAGAAGAAGAAGAAGAAGAAGAAGAAGAAGAAGAAGAAGAAGAAAAAAAAAAAAAAAAAAAAAAAAAAAAAAAAAAAAAAAAAAAAACAGACATGCCGGGCGAACCTTCTCTCCATTCGTCTATACATCCAAACATGAATTATTATGTCTTCCTTTATATTTATCAGAATACAAGTATTATACATTTATCACCAATATACAACTACCATATATCTCAGTATCCATATACATTGGGTATATATTATTAATTATACATCATATTATGGTAATTCGTTATACTATACCACTTACTCATCATGAATATGTAATAGTGATACATCGATACATATTTACCAACAATCAGTATATATTAACTAAATATCCTTACACAAATCATCAATATACATTCGCTTTACATTCATGCATTCTTGCTTATTATCAATAGCCAATAATCATACATCAAAACACATGTATCATTGGAGTATATACGTTATTCAACAATACACATCTAATTGTCATCAGTGCAAACTTATCATAAAAAGATGTATACATTA
>BOPN01003766.1:0-10342 GCA_017312705.2 Penaeus japonicus | reverse complement strand
GAGAAAGAAGAAGAAAAAAAAAAATTCCCTCGCTCCAAAAAATTCTCCCGCGTCTGGTTACCGTTTAATCTGGACACCATTTTTTTTATTTCTTTCTTTCTCTCTCTCTCTCTCTCTCTCTCTCTCAGCCAAATTGATTATCACCGCCTTCTTCTCATCGCCGCTCTCCCTCTCGCTTTCTGGCATGTAACGCAAAATGATGAGACCGAGACACTAACGGCGTTCTGTTGAGTCATGATCATATTCCACTCAGGATCTGCAACACTTCCCTCAAGCCGGGCCGCCTCGTGCATATAGCCCGGGCCAAGGGACGTCTTCGCAAATCTCTCTGAACTGAACTGCTTCCCTCTACCTTTCGCCGCTGCCTTCAAGAGCACGGGGTCTTTGGTCCTGTTGGCTTGAGGGATTGTAATTGTCTTGGTCTGACTTTGTGGGATTTTGTTTATTGATTTGTTCAGTTTGTTAGATGCGCATGTTTTCCTGTCAACAAAGAAAAACGTGGGGGTATAGACTGAGGGGTAAGGGGGAGAGGGGGCGATAATGGTAAGGGGAATAGTGTCTTGTAAAGATACACAATAATTATGTTCCGTAATTATAAGGGAAATGATGATGATGGCGGTGATGGTGATGATGATGATGATGATGATGGTGATGATGATGATAATGATGGTGATGGCGATGATAATGATGATGGTGATGATGATAATAATGGTGACGATGATTAGGAGGAGGATGAGGACGATGAGGATAGTGATGGTGATGCTTCTTCTAATTACGGAGCCAAAAATGATGATGAAAACAAAGATAATCCTAATAATAAAAGACACACACAAAATAGTTAAACTAACTTAATATAAAACCAACTATATGTATATAGCATATATATATATATATATATATATATATATATATATATATATATATATATATATATATATATATAAATCCCAAGCACCCTTTTCAAAGAAGCCTCACAAAATCAGACTTGCATCTTTAACCAAAATGACTGGGCAGCATGGTTGAGGCTGGTATCAAGCAGCACTGAATTCAAGATAAGAGAAAAGTTCGATGGAAATGACTTTACTCGCAAGAAAACACAACGATGTTTTTTTTCCGCAAGACCAGAAAATTCTAATATGATTTTTTTTTTCTTTTTTTTTTCACGAGAAAGAGTCCTCTACCTCAAATAACACAATCAAAAGCGTGAGAGAGTTTTTGGATCGTGTGGAAATACGGCAAGGGAAGCAGATTCCTTTGTACTGGAGTGCATGACAGTAAAAAGCATGGCATGCTAAGTTATACTTCATTTGCTTATTTAATTATCTACTGTTATTTTCATTACTATCAATATTATCACTATTATCATTACCATTATTATCATCATTGTTATCATTATTCTTATTTTTGTTATTAATATTATTTTTATTATCATAATTATTATTATCATTAATATCATCGTTACTGCTATCTTATTTTACGCTTCAAGGTACTGAAGTACGTGTCCCTTCAGGGACACGTTCCCATTCACGAAACAATTAATATATGGATAAACATGACATACCTTATGAGAACTATGATGATTGAATCACACTATGCACAAACACACACACGCATAGCATCAGGGCCACAGACGTCAGGAAAAGACGTGGCTCTGAATCCTCATAAAACACCCGAGTCATGTTCCCGAAATAAAGGTGTGAAAATACCACAGCCTCGCATGGAAATTCCTTGATATCTCATCCTTAATTATCATTAGTCACAGTGACCAACGACTCCGGCAGCTATTTCGAGTGAAAAGAAGAAGACGAAGACGCAGAAGAAGAAGAATAGGAAGAAGAAGAAGAAGAGGAAGAGGAGGAATATCCAACTGCAAAACACCATTTATCAACACCGGAAAGTCAGCTCACATCACGCTGTGGAAAATGTGAGAGGAGGTTCTGGAATTTTCACTTATAATATGTAAGATGTTGCTGGACATGACTACGTGGATATGATCTTGAAAATAGGAGCATCATTGAATATACGGTTATCTAAGAAGCAATCCGAAACGGTCATAGCGCTCTCTTACTTCTGGAATAACTATCCGGGCGAAGGTAAAACCAGTCTTGACATTACAGACAACGGCTTTCTCTAGGAATTTAGATAGCTATATCTCTGACAGCAAATTTGTTCTTGGTGAACCTTTCTGAAATCACAAGGTATATCTTTTTGGGATTTATATTTATTTTCACGATTTGGGTTTGGCTGAGGTAGGAGTTCGGGTTGATCAAAGTTGATTTGGCAAGGGAGAAAACAGGTATGAATGAGAAAGAATAATTTCCCATTGTAAAATATGCAACTGACACGTTCTGATTTTATCTCCATCATACTGACATTATTCAGCTTCATTTATACCTTTTTCTACACTTTATTTCGTATACACTATACTATATATCTTACTGGTAAGTTAAGTGTGATGTCTGTGATACGTCTCTCTTGAGTGGCAACTAATATATTACTCACCGACCACGAAAAAAAAGGGGAGTTGTTCTCAGAGAACATAATTTTGCATAATTTGGGGACAAAAATATGCTAAGGTATTGGCAAATGTAGAAAAGGGGTATGAATGAGACTGAATAAATATTAGACTCTGTGTGAAATCACTCTCCTTGGGTATATACTGCATTTGTTCCTCTATTTCCCAAAGAACAGAAAAAATTGTGATATTTCAGCAGCTTTTACTCGTGTGACAATTGCTTTTAGGTGGAAGTTTCAGTGTAGCGATGGAGGTGAACATCAAATCTGAGAAGAATTACTCGAAGGCGCTTTTTATCTGACCTTCGGCAGGTATCAGAGCTGTAGTATTAAGAAAACACATAAGGCTGGTAAAGTTTATCAACTTGATTTGATTTTAACAGTGACTTCAAGCATAAATTCAGCTTACGTTCATAGTTGAAAATAACAAAATTAATTGTAAATCATTCAGCGAGAGGCATGTGTCCCCCCCCTAAAAAAAAAAAAAAAAAAAAAAAAAAGACGGAGTAATATTCCGACCGAAACCTAGAGAGCAATTGCCATAGGAAGGCAAATATATCATAACTTCTAACGAAAATAATAATAATAATAATAATAATAATAATATCATGGCTCAACAAGCTGGTACGTGTACAAATCGGTAACACTTTGGCGATTGCGGATCAGGCAGACGAAACGTATCCGCTTTGCTATATCTTTATCATATAGAATGCCTTAATAGCCCAATGATTACGAGCTCTCCAGTTCACCAAAGATCAGTCACAGATATCCTGCCAAGAATGAAGACTGTAGGAATACATCATATATTACTGTCGAATTACTGATACTGTCATTCATTGTCTAGTCACAATGATACCTAACGGTGTCGATTACCTCAGAAAATGTAAATGAAGGACGATGTTAAAGATTAAGTTTGAAATATGTGCTGAGGTTCATTTGGGCTAAATATTCAACATTTACCTCCCCTAGACAGAAGCATTGGCGGAAAGTATTTTGAAGAGTGCACTAATAAATGTGTATAAGAAAAACATGAGAGTTTGAGTCCCTCTTTCTTATCCAAAAGTTTATGTCAGAGATGAAACTTCAAAGTTATTTTTGCTGGGATTTCCGGGTGAAATTACAGTGGATTCCGGAACTATACTAAATCTGACTGAGTGAGGATGGGATGCTGGTAACAGTTGCTTGGTGTAGCTGTTGCCACTGGAAACTGCCATGCATATTGTTTTGCAATGGCAATACGGATTGAAGATTGTTTCAAAGGACTTACAGAGACAGATATATAGGCGGAATATAAGAAATTTCATGTCATAAATTTCAGAATTGCTCTTATCTGTTCCATCAGCGCACATAATTATGGCATGTCTAGATATTCTCTGAAGGCAAGCTTTTTCTTTTGCGAATGGCCATCGCTGAGATTCTTACTGTGTGGTGTAATGGCTGCAAACAGCAATTGACGCCATGTTGGTATAATGATGATAATAATGATAAATGAAATAATAATAATCGTAATGATAATAATAACAATATTGATGATGATAATAATAATGATTATAATGATGATCATAATAACAAAGATAAAAAGCATGATAATGATAAGGATAAAAGGAAAATTGTATGTAATAGTAATAATAATATTCATAATTATAACAAAAATGATCCATTATTCGAAAGATTTTGAGGTAGAAATTTTGAGAGCTTTTCATAATGTGATTAGTATTTAAAATCAACAATAATAAAGCTGTACAATATTCCATTTCTGATTTATAACCACTTGTCTAGCATTCGCAATTCAGTTGAACGAAATTTCGGATATATAAAATAGTATATCCATAAAGTACACCGGTAACAGAAAACGAAAGTATTATATCATTTACAGAAAACGTATTTTTAAAAGGTGAAACTAATTTATCTTAAATATTTCCAACATCAAATGCAGAAAATTAGAAAAAAGTGAATTCATTCTGCTAAAATGATGAAGACCAGTCTCTTAAAAATACTTTATCTGCTTAATGGACAAGAACAACTACCAATCAAGGATAATGATAATGATGCAATTGATAATACTTATGATGATAGTGATGATAGTAATAATGATACTAATGATGAAAATAATCATAATAGCAATAGAAATAATACCGGTGATATAATGACAATAATAATAATAATAATAATAATAATAATAATATAATGATAAAAATAATAATTGTAATAATAATAACCGTAATAATGACAATAATAATGATGATGATGATGATGATGATGATAATAATAATTATTATTATTACTATTATTATCATTATTATTATTATTATGATAATAATGATAGTAATAATAATGATAATAATGATAATGATAATAATAATGAGATTATACTTGTAGTAACAATAATATAACGATGATGATGATGATGACAATGACGATGATGATGATGATAATGATGATGATGATGATGATGATGACAATGACGATGATGATGACAATGACAATGACGATGATGATGATGATAATGATGATGATGATGATGATAATGATAATGATAGTATTAATGATAATAATAATAATAATAAGGATAATGATAATGATGATGATAACACTACCAATACTCATAAGACTGATAATCACGAAAACATCATCACATTATCATTTATATCACCATCATCATAACATATAGTCATCATCTATCATTCAACAACAATAAAGGAGGCAATGTACGCCAACATATTATGAAACCATGCATAGTTAACAAAATAAGTAGAACAATCTTCAATGACAACTCAGTCTACAAGAAAGAAATGTAAATACCATTCCACCCACACACGTATAACGGTGAATGAAATGTATTTAAAAATTGATACAGATCTTTATACCGAATTATCAATTATTGATTTGGTACGTGTCTATTGTGTGATGCATGATTTAATGATTTTTACTGATTTTTTCTTTTGTTTTTAACTATAAAGGGAAGAACTATCAGGGGATATGATGGGCGAATCGTTCAGAAACTGCAGTTACGAGCTTAATGTGATATTGCATGATAAAGCAATATCTAGTTGTTTTTAGAAAGGATTCTGGTATTCAGTTAGATTCTGGCATTAACTTTGCGTTATTTTTACTTCTTTTTTTTTTTAGAGATCAAATATTTCAGCAAATATTGGGTGATGGTTAACTACTTGATCCTTAAAATAGAAACATTATATTTTGCACCCCTGCCGTAATATATTGATTCGAAAAAATGCATTCAAGATACATTTTTTAAAGATTGTTGGTAAATTTCGTTTTTCATTTTTCTTCTCGTCCTTAATCTACTTAGTACAGCTATTTAAAGGTATTCATCTGCGCAGAATGTTGAAAACAGAGTGAGACCGGTACTGGTTATGATAGACTCTGAAATAGACGAGAGAGCTTTCATTATGATATAATAACACAAATGTGGCAGGAGCAATAACAGTGCAATAGTACTAGTCCAGTCATATCAATAAGGAAACAGTAATGATGTCAAAAGTCCTGGTTCTGTAACATTGAGAATTATAGTGAACAGAAACAAATGGCAGACTTATAGATATATAGTTACTGTACATATCCAACATACATTTTCTCTCGTCAGCTTTTAGTGACACAAAGCTTCCGGTCGTAGCATCGATTTCAAGAAATCCGGATTCGACTGTTAGATAAGTCATGCGTCACGAAACATGTCATACAAAAAATAAAATGTGTTTACTAATGTTTGCTGCACAGTGTAGTGTATCACCTGAATGCTCGGGGCCCCTTTTCTGAAGTGGGCAAAAATGAGATGTAAGTATGACCTAGACTAGGCCCCTGCAATCAGATCCACTTGAAATGAGGTAGCATGAAGGGCGGGAATCTGAGTAAAAACGGAGTGGGCAAGTTCAAGTGTATACTTACGTTAAACTGCCATGAAAATAGGAGCTTCAAAGTGAAGTGCTAAGCTAAGGGCTTACTTTAGAAACTAACTAAAAAGAAATAGGAGTCTAAGATGACCCTCTGGCAAGAGGCCTTACATAAAAGAGACAAGTTGCTAAAACAGCATAAAAGTCACGGAAGGTGATTCTCAAAAAAAAAAGAAAAAAAAAAAAGAAAAAAAAAGCTGAAGTAAAAAAGAAAACAATAGCAAAGGCCAAAAACTACAAGTAAAAGGCAAAGAACTAAAGTTAGAGACAAGCACAGGAAGTCCTAGAGAGACGATAAAGGAGAAATAAAACAAGACAAAAACTATGAAAACACTAAGATTCGCTGTTAAGGTATGATGCATATATAGAAGGAAATCACGTCTGGCTCCTAATCACAACTTTTAAAGACAACTTTTCTCTTTTCGTTGCTTTTCTTCTGGCAACCAATGTTTCAGGCCGAAAAGGTTAGCAAAACACTTGCTAACTGATGTAGACTGACTGTATTTGGTTGTAGCTCGGGTCATATATATAAACGTCGTGACGTCACAGGTCACGTAAAATAGTAAAGGCAAAATCAAATCCAGTTGCAGTAAAAATAAAAACATAAAAAAGATAAATGAATATGGGGAAAGTTTGTCATAAAACACCAAAGGGTAGAATCACTAAATAAAAGAGAGTAAAAAAGATAGTGAACAAATAAATGCGACAGTCGCAAAGATGCACCTTCACTTCCTCATGATTTGCAAAAATGATAAAACCAACCGATAAGAGAACTAAAAATGACCCGAAGGACAGTGACTTGAAGATCAATAAAAGGGCCAATTAAAAGACGAGATAAAAACAAAAACAAAACAAAGATAAACTCAATAAGAACAAATATATCATCCGATAAGGCAAGCTAAAAACAAAAACAAAAAAAAACACAACACTTAAAGCAGACAAAAGGAATAAAAACAAAAGGAGGAAATAAAAACAAAACAGAAACAAAATGCAAAATAATAAGAGAAACTTCAATTAGTCTTCGGAAATTCATAGGAAGTCTCACAGGAGAAAATGAAGGACGAACAGATTTCTAAACTATATTTACAAGATTTCACCCGTAGATTTTCAGCGCAATAATCTCTAATGTATATCATAGATATACATTTTAAGTGACGGATACCGAGGAAACACTTATGTATTGAAAAGAACAAAGTCAACATTGATTTACATGCGAAAGACGTATCTTTATCTTGCTTTATGGTTCTAAGTTTAAAATCCGAATGGGTATCTTCAAAGACAGGACACGCGTCACTGCAGCCAGGCCAGTCCCCGTGCAGCCAGGTTGGAGAGGTTGCACTTTGAACGCCATCATCATCAGTATCATCATCATCATCACTCTCGCCCTCGCCATCATTATCATCATCAAAAACATTCTTATCATCACCACTATCATAATCATCATTACCATCTTCATTTTCATCATCATCAAAACATTCTTATCATCATCATTACCATAATCATCATCATCATTTTCATCATCATCAAAACATTCTTATCATCACCACTAACATAATCCTCATCATCATCTTCATTTTCATAAAAAAAACATTCTTATCATCACCACTATCATAATCATCAACATCTTCATTTTCAGCATCACCAAAAACATTCTTATCATCACCACTATCATAATCATCATCATCATCATTATCATCGTTCATATTCTTACCTTTACCATTAACAGTGATATCCATATAATTTGCTTTGTAATTATAGTTATCATCAATATCATCCGCATTAGTAACGGATAATGATAATAAATATTAATCATCAGACCTTTCTGTATATTCACATTTATCAGGAACTTTAACCTTTAATTCACAGTCTCATTTTTATATCAATTAACCGCTATTTGGATGTGATAAAAATTCACATAAATAATTTCCCCAGCTGAGCATCTGTGACGTCATCTTAAAGTATAAGGAACAGTTGTGAATTCAGAGACAGGGACGGGGGAGGGGGGGAGGGGGGTCCACTCTCCTCTAAGTGTGATGAATTGGATTCTCCAGGAAGGAGTTAGCTAATACACTACATGCAGAAATACGTGAGTTGTTTACGCAATCATGTAAATACGATTGTGTTATGGTTGGTGAAAAGATGCTTGGAATATTGATATAAGTAAAATATGATGATTATGGTGATGGTGCAAGGATTAAAGGATATATAATGATAACAACAACCAGTAATTATAATGATGATAAGAATAATGATAATAATAATCATAATAATGATGATAATAATGATAATGATAATAACAACAATAATGATGATAATAACGATAATGATAGTAATGATAATGAGGATAACAATAATGATAGCAATATGGTGAAGGGGAGGGAGACAAAAAGGAAAAAGAAAAAGGACACACACACAAACACTGAAAGAGGAACAATAAACGAAATTACAGCCGAATCAGAATGACTTTTTATTCCAAAATAAGAGAAACAAAACCAAGTAAACTATTGACTCTCTAAATTATATGATATGAGGAACTATTACTAATGCTCAATCTTTTTGCTTACCTATTTATTTATCAATATATTACCCCTTCCCCCTCCCACCCATCCCCGGCCTGGCACCTTTCCTCCGTCTCACCTCTATGTCTCCCATTCCCATTAATTTTGCTTTTATTCATTTATCTATTTATTTTTGTAATATTCAAACCAGAGATCTCGGTTTGATTTTTATAGAAAGTACAGATTAAATGCCCCACGAGACATTTTCGTGGCATTCACGCCGTTAACAATGAAGGAAAACAAAGGAATAACGATGGCAATAAGCGATACTTGTAGGAGTAGTAACAACTCTATTACTTCCTCGGGGCATATTGGAAGCAACATGGCGAAAAGGCTTTGGGAATATTTGTGTGTTTGACTGTGTTTCCCTTCGTTGTGTTTTACATTTTTTTCAGCTGGAATCCTTCAAATAGTACCGGTAAGCGTTTAGATTGTAGAAGGTGCACGGAAATTTGACTTCGTCTGAAAGTCTCTTTGGAAATTTGACTTCGTCTGAAAGCTTCATCCGCAAAGAAGATTGGACAGTGGACAACAACAGATCGTCATGACAATTGCTGCATATGTGTCTGTGTGTGTGAAATGGGTTTTCTTTCCCCTCTCTTTGGTTGTATGTGTGAATGACGAGCCATGGCTATAAAAGCCACTCTCAGAATGAAGGATGCGAATTCTTAAGTACTTCATAGATGACCTGTACCTAGTTTTGAACAGACAATCATTAAAATTAATCATTCCCTTTCGGAGCCAGTCTCTCCAATTATTATTTCGTATAAAGTTTTTTTTTTTCCTACATCCTATAGAAAAAACAAAACAAAACATGCATTCCACTCTAATTCTCTATACTTTAATCACTTGAAGTAAAAACATTTCGCAGTGCAACTATCATTAAAAGGGATTATCGAGGGAAACGAAGAAAACTGATGAGGAGTGGAGGGATGGAATATTATAGTTAACATAGAAACGTTAATTCTGAAAATATACAACTAACCCGACTCGCATTTAATTTGCATTGATTTGTGTAAGTTATTTCTCTTCTTTGTTTGTTCGTTTATTTATTTATTTATCTTTTTATTGGAAGGGGGTGGGGGCTGTGCGTAATTTCAATCAAGGAAGAAAATTGGTTGTTCGTGAAAACCATGTTAAAATAGCTTAGTCTTCCATAAAGGTTTTCTGTGCTCGAGAGAAAAATCAAAGAAAATGATTAATAGGGGTAGTTAAAGAAAATATATAAATTAAAACTGCCGAATGAATCGACAGCAAGAAAGCACACTTACACAGATTCACACATATCACACACAAACATATTCACACACACACACACACACACACACACACACACGTATGTATATATATAAATACTTACAT
>BOPN01003765.1:145000-147470 GCA_017312705.2 Penaeus japonicus | reverse complement strand
CTCTCTCTCTCTCTCTCTCTCTCTCTCTCTCTCTCTCTCTCTCTCTCTCTCTCTCTCTCTCTCTCTCTCTCTCTCTCTCTCCCTCCCTCCCTCTCTCCTCTCTATCGATCTCTCTTTCTCTTCTTCCCTACGTGTACGTGCGTGTGTGAACATTACTTATATCCTACCCTTAGTAAGAGAAAGAAAGAAATGGGCAAACGGGCAGAAAGAGAGAGACGGGGAGAATGTATGATATGACTGAGGTTGGTATATATGTAGAGCGAATGAGGAAGAGAAAGAGAAGGAAGAAACCGACAGAGAGATTTAGAGGAGAAAAGGGAGAAATGTGCTAGCTGGGTATGTTTATGATCATCTTCCTTAGAGCCGCTCTTGAATCTCGCCGGTCATGGTCTTTTATGTATATGTTTTTCAACGCCATGTGTTCCGTGTCAGAGCCAGCCTCCCTCACAGCCACGTTTCCTCCCGCAGGTGCCGAGCGCGACCCCCCCCACGGAGCATGAGGTTAAAGACAACGCCGTCCCGGAGGTGGCGAGGGCCGTCCACGCCCGGCAAGCACAGCGCCTGGTCGCTCTCGAGCGCCGTGCTGATGACTTCGACTTCGCTCTCACTCGAGCACAAAAGCAGGTCAGTGGCGACCAAGGTCACAAGGTCAAAAAGCTTGATAATTTCTGTAATTCTATTGTTCATTCTAATTGTTCTTTGCAATTTCACATGGACTAATTAGATTTCCTCTGCAGTGGTCTTCCGTGAGTTCCGGATCGCGCTGCGAAGATCGCCTTGCGGAGATGGCCGAGACGGAGCGCCAGCTGGAGACGCGCGTGGAGGAGGTCACGAGCGGTGTCGGAGAGGTCAGACTCTCCTCCGTGCAGCTCCTGGCGGCACTCGAAGCCTTGGAAGCCCGACTCGAGAAGGAGGTGTCCGAGGTGAAGCAGGAGGTAGCCAAGTTAGAGTTCAGCGGCGCTCAGTGGGCGGCCGACCACAAGGGTAACCTGAACGAGGCTCGCGTGGCCCTTGACGACGTCGCCGCCCTCAGGACCGATCTAGAGGCCGTCTCGCATCGACTCGACCGCCTAACGCTCAAAACGGCCGGCCTCGAGAGCGGCAAACTGGAGAACGAGCTCTCGAGCGCTGAGTGCCGAGCCAAGCACCTCGCCCTCGAGATGAGAGTGAGCGATGCCGTGGAGCGCCTAAGAGCAGTGGAGGACCACGTTCACCACAAAGCATCGAGGTCTCGCAAGGCTCATCCGGGCGACGCCAGCTAGTCCCCTTCGCAGCCACCGTTAGGAAAAGACTAGTGGATTCGGCTGTGCCACCGGTAGCGATAAGATATAGATAGCTCAAATCCTCCTGCAGTCTGTCCCTCCGAAAATCAAAAGCCTCGCCCCCAAACACGAAGAACGGACGAAGAAGGGAAGAGAGGTCACACAAGCCCGTCACCCTTGGGGACGCCAGTGAAGCTCTCTCACTCAGTGACGGGCAATTACAAGCTTAACCCTAACCCTTCGTGCTTCCCTTCCAACCACCCCCACCCCCACCCCCACCACCAATCCCCACCCCCCTTCCCCCGCCTCCCCTTCTCTAAGATCTAGTCTACCCCTTAATTATTCGCCCCTTAGATACTCTATCTGCCCTTCCACGCTCGAATGTAGTGCCTGAGTAAACGTTTTTGGTCATCATTTCCTAGTCAGAGGAGAGAAAAAAAAATGTTATATAGAAATCTAAATTTTAGAGATTTAAATTTAATATCTTTCTAATTTAAGTGAGCTTTTCTCAAAGATCGTTATTTCAATATGTTTACATTGCATTGCCTCACAGGATGTTTATGAATCTTTCATTTCATTAAGAAATATATATTTTTTTCTTGTAACGCATTGTGTTATTCCAATTATAATTATTGCTGTTACTGTTATTTTTTCTTATGATTAATTGCGTATTATTCTTATTTAGCTTATTACTTTTTGTTATTAATTGCTATTAATCATTGTTATTATTACTGTTATTGTCATCATTATTGTTATTATTATTAATAATATAGTAATTTTTATTATAATTTTTTACTAGCATTATCGATTGTCATTTTGATTGTCTTATTGTTAAATATGATGAGGTATTTATTCTGTACTCATTACCATGGCAACCATAAGAATTATTATGATAATAATGATAATAAGGATAATAATGATAATAATAATGATAATTATTATTATCATCGTCATAAGGCAATAAGGGGATATATATTATTACTATTATTATCATCATACTATCCATCATTACATTAAAGATGATAATGATTAACCATACAAATAATAATAGTGAGAATCGTAATGTTTATAATGATAATAGCAGTACTAACGACAACAATAACATTAACAGCAACAACAGTAATAATGACATAATGCTAAAAAAAAACAAAAAAAACAGGAATGGTCATATTAGTAATGGTGATTCTGATAAACGTGAGCAATGTTCT
>BOPN01003765.1:135000-140000 GCA_017312705.2 Penaeus japonicus | reverse complement strand
GCAGATGACATTGTTCTTTTCGGTGAGTCAGCGTTAAGACTACAACAATTAATAAGCGATTTAAATAAGGAAAGTGTGAAGAACATGAACATAGAAAAGAGACTGAAAGTCATGTTCAACAGTCGAACCCCAGTTAAGCAAATACAAATACAAGGCGAGAGTTACTAGAAAGCGGTAGGAGCAAGGTATGTATACCTAGGGCAACTCATTCAGTCGAGTACATCCTGCGAAGCCGAAATAAAACGGCGAATCAGGCTAGGTTGGAGTGCCTTCGGTAAACATAGTAATATATTACGAAGTCGTCTGCCACTATGTCTAAAGAGAAAGATTTTTGACCAATGCGTCCTCCCCATCATGACATATGGATCAGAGACATGGACTACGACCAAGGCACTCGAGAGGAAATTAGTAAGCGCCCAAAGAGGAATGGAAAGGCTTATGCTAGGGTTAACTTAAGAGAAAAGAAAAGGGCCACATGGATCAGGCAGCAAACAAAAGTGAGATATACTCAAGACCATAAAAAAGAAAAAGTGGCAGTGGGCTGGACACATATATCGGAGACAGGACAACAGGTGGACAAAGAAAACAACAGAATGGGTAATACACGACACAAAAAAGACCCAGGGCAAGACCAATGACTGAATAAGCGGGATGAAATAGCAAAATTCGCTGGAGTAAACTGGAATCAGAGGACACAAGACCGGAATGACTGGAAAAGATTGAGAGGCCTACGTCCTGCAGTGGATTGATACAGGCTGATGATGATGATGATGATGATATGAGAGGACACAAGACCGGAATGACTGGAAAAGATTGAGAGAGGCCTACGTCCTGCAGTGGATTGATACAGGCTGATGATGATGATGATGATGATGATATACATATATATATATATATATATATATATATATATATATATATATATATAAATGTGTGTGTGTGTGTGTGTGTGTGTGTCTGTGTGAAAGAGAGAGAGATAGAGATAGATAGATAGATAGAGAAGGAGAGAGAGAGAGAGAGATTGAGATAGAGATACATAGATAGATAGATAGAGAAAGAGAGAAAGAGCGAATGAGAAGGAGACCTTTCATCCAGACCGACGGCTGTGATTTATCAGTTATTTTTTTAGTAAAATTTATCATGTGTCTATCACTCCCTTTACCGCTTTACACCCCCACCCGCCACGGACACCAGGAAGGGGGAGACCAGCAAGGGGGATCTGACCCTTAGGACTCTTTTGTAATGAGAGGGTATACCCAGCCAATAACTCCTGCTAAAGGCAGTGGCGGGACCCATTTGATGTCGACGGGGCAGCTATCACTTGACCCTAGGCTATTCGGGGAGAGAGAGACCGGGCCAATATGAGGCCACCCGTCTTGCCAGAATAAGGGATCGAAGAGGCATGTTGCTAGCTACAGGGCGCGCAACCTCCAGGCCTCCCGTCTCCTAGCTCACAGGAATGCCACGCACGGCAAAAAGTGTGGGTAGGTGATATCGTCCAGGGAGCATGCTACCTCACTCACTGAATCAGCAGGAGCGACCAAATGCACTCTAAAAGGGTGCATTTCGTCGCTCCTCCCCGGGAACCAACCAGTAGTGAGGCCACCCGAATGAGAGGATGAAGAGCCCGATCCACAGATGATCCATCTGGAGAGGGACACCGAGTCTCTGCGCCATTACAAGGCGGTTCCGGAGAGAGAAAACGAGAGAGAGAGAGAGAGAGAGAGAGAGAGAGAGAGAGAGAGAGAGAGAGAGAGAGAGAGAGAGAGAGAGAGAGAGAGAGAGAGAGAGAGAGCAGCCAAAAACAATTCTATGATTATGGACATATAAGGTATTTCGTCATAAGGTAGTTCATCATCGAATCTTATACATTTTCTGTAATGCCCATCCGAAATTTCCCGCGGTGACTATACTATATTGGTTTTTGATCACATCTTTAATCGTTTTACATATTTGATAATACATGGTTTTATTTCTCTTGCATTTTGAGTGATTCAACCATTTCCAATGAATCAGACAAGTAAGCACTCTATTCTCAAATTGCCACAGGATAAGAAACATTTTTTCTTCAACAATTTTTAGTTACTCTTAGACCTTTCCAATCTATCCTCTAATTACTTTATCCCTGTTTTATTATTATTATTATTATTTTTTTTTTTTTGCCGTGATCAGTTGTTATATTTACGTTTCTTACTCTATTCTTCTCGTTTCTCATTAGTTTACTTCTATCTCTTGGTTTGACATTCTTGTTTCTGTTCTTATTACTGTGTTTGGAGAACTTTACTGTCTATGGATGCTACTTTTAGTGATCTATTTATCCTTTTCCGATCGGTTTGGTTGTAAATGAAGTTTTAGTAAGTGAAGATTTGATACTAATCTCTGCTGTCGCTAATCGTTTTTTACTATCTCTCTGTATTAAATACTCATTTAACGTGATTTTCCCGATGTTGTGGTATGATTGTGATGTATAGGTTGACGCTATGTTGTTTACGTCCTCCCTCCCATGCAAACGAAGGCAGGGTCAAGTATGTTTTCCTCCTTTATTGGGATTTTGATTATTTGGTTAAGGTAAAAAAAAAAAAAAAAAAAAAAAAAAAAAAAAAAAAAAAAAACACTCTGAAGCATCCTTGTTTCTTGTTTCTCATCTCTGGTGGCATTTGCTCTGATCTTAATTTTCTTAATATTTCCCAATCAAATAAAGGGGGTTTAAAGTCACCAAGCATTATCATACTTTGGATTCCCTTTATTTTCATAATATGACTATTTACCAGTTCACTGAAGGAACCTTCTGTTATGCTAAGAGGTTTGTACATAATAAGTTCTTTTGTACATATAGCAAATTCCCATAGTACTTCTACAGTGTTATTTAAGTATTCTTTTACAAGATCTATTTTGCCGCCAGTGTTTCCTGATATAAAAAGCTACCACTCTTGTTTCTGTTATGTCTGTCTTTCTTTATTACCTCATAGTCAGTGAATTTAATTTCTTATTTTTTTATGACTTCCTTTCATTTTTTTTTCTTGTGAGAACTAAAACTGAATCGTTGTTGAAATTTGCCATGTCCTCTAGATGCGTTAATTTTGTATGGTTTGCTTTTGGATATAAACCCTATATATCTAACAGTATGAAAGTCTTTGATATGTTGTCTCTTTGAATGTCTAGATTATCTTTATTACCTCTTGCTCAAATGCTAACCTTGCTAATGTAATTTCCCTCATTTTTAGGGCTGTTGAACGTTCATTCTTTTTTGAACGGACAAATATGCTTCTTAGGACTAAACGTCATTGTCTGTTGCTGGTGATGTACCTATGCTTTCCAGCTCCATCTTTTTTTTGCTTTCTTACGGTTAATTTACCAAATTCTTTTGTTTTTTCCTTTCATCATAGTTTAGATCAGGTGCAATCTTTATTAATTTTAAGGTTTCTATTTTTGAGTCCTTAGAGTTGTTTGTATCTGGTCAGTGTCACTTTGGAGGCAGCTGGGTCACGCTGTCCTCCTCCCTCTCCTTGCTTCCACTTCTTTCGTTACAGATGTTTTTGTTTTTGTTTCCTATTTTGTCTTTACTGTATTTTTTTCATCATTCAGTAGCCTGTACGCTATGTCGGTCTATGTCTATTGGCCCCAGCTTCCTTGCTGGAGGGACTTTAGCTCTTTAAAAGCGCAACAAATCAGCCCGTCCACAATGTTATGCTACTTTATATATACACACACACACACATATAAATATATATACACACACATATATACATAAGTGTGCTTGTAAGTGTGTGTGTGTGTATGTACAAAGTAGTTTAGAGTTTAGGCTTAAGGGTTAAAAGAAAATCTATATATTTCTTTATAATTCTATTTCTATAGTAAGAAAACATGACTATAATGTACCATGTAGCGGAAGAGAAAATTGATTTTTTATTTATTTATTTTTTATTTACTTTTTTTTCATTGGAAATTCACTCTTTTCGGTACAACCATCCTCGGCAGGGAACCTCCTCCGATCCGCGAAACCATTGGCTGTCGAAGCTGGTCGCAAGTCGTATGAATTCGGATCCCTCCTCCAAACTCTGTAGATCAGTTCTTCATTTTCCTGTACCTTGGATGTGATCCGGTGGCTCTCTCGATGGGCCTTCTTCGGAGATAAGATCTGCCTGCAACTTCCAAGTCACTGAAGGCGACGCTAGACCGGGGAGCGAGGTCGGCGAAGTTTTTCATCTTTGTCATGCAAGGTCACTAACGGACCTGCCAAGCTGGGAAACTACCGAAACATAACTGGAGATCTGGAGGCAATTTAACGAACACGTCATTCACAACTACGTATGGAGGCAATATCACAATTGTTTAAAATTCACGAAGAGACTTTTCAAAAAAGCATTTTGTAAACCTTCACCACAGTAAAATGGGAAGGTAAGATCTGTAGTCATGTTAGTAAAGTACATAAAAAGATAGGGAGGGACCGAGAAAGACGTACACTCAATGACACACACAAAAAGTATGAGAAAGAGAGAGAGAGAGAGAAAGAGAGAGATAGAGAGAGAAAAAGAGAAAGTCAGAAAGTAAGAGAGAGAGATAGAGAGAGAAAAGGAGAAGCATAAAGAAAGAGATGGAGAAAGAGAAAAAGAAAGAGAGAGAGAGAGAGAGAGAGAGAGAGAGAGAGAGAGAATATGAATGATAGTATGAAAAGAAGAATAAACGGTGAAAGTGAAAGAAAGCGAAAGAAGTAGATGGATAGACAAATATATAGAGAAAGAGAGCGATAGAGAGAGTTCTAGAAAATGAAAAAGGAACAAAAGAGAGGGAAAGAGAGAAAGAGAGAGAGAAAGAAAGGGAGAAAGAGAGTGTAAGTGAGAGATAGAAAGAGAGAGAGAAAGAAAGAGAGAGAAAGAGAAAGAAAGAGAGAGAGAGAGAAAGAGAGAGAGATAAAGAGGGAGAAATATAGAGGAAGAAACAGAGAAAGAGAGAAATAGTGAGAGAAGAAGAATGAGGGTGAGAGAAGAAAAATAAAGAGT
>BOPN01003765.1:97500-127500 GCA_017312705.2 Penaeus japonicus | reverse complement strand
CTAAAGGAGAGAAAGAGAAAGAGACAGGTGGAGAGAGAGAGACTTCTAGAAAATGAAAAAAAGGTGAATGAGAGAGAGAAAGAAGAGAAAGAAAATGTAAGTGAGAGATAGAAAGAGAGAAAGAAAGAAAGAGAGAGAGAGAGAGAGAGAGAGAGAGAGAGAGAGAGAGAGAGAGAGAGAGAGAGAGAGAGAGTAGGAGAAGGTGAGAGAGAGAAAGAGAGAGAGAGAAAGTAAGAGAAAGAAAGAAAGAGAGAGACTGAAGAAGAAAGTGAGAGAGAGAGAAACTTAGAAACAGAAATAAAGAGAGAGAGAGAAACATAGAAACAGAAAGACAGAGAGAGGAATAGAGAGAAAGAAAATGAGAGAGATAGAAAAAGAAAGAGAGAGAAGGAGAGAGAGAGAAAGAGAGAGTGAGAGAAAGAAGACTGAGGAGATTTGAGAGAAAAATAAAGAGTTAAAAATTGAAAAAAAAAGAGACAGAGAGAGAGAGAGAGAGAGAAAAGAGATAGACAAATAGATATATAGAGAAAGAGATGGAGATAGAGATAAAGAGAGAGAAAAAAAGAGAAAGAGAGAGAGAGAGAAAGAGAGAGAGAAAGTCAGAGAGAAGAAGAATGAGGGTGAGAGAAGAAAAATAAAGAGTGAAAGTGAAAGAAAGCGAAAGGAGAGATAAAGAGAGATTGAGAAAGAAGATAGATCAATAGATATATAGAGAGAGTTCTAGAAATTGAAAAAGGGAAAAAGAAAGTGAAAGAGAGAAAGAGAGAAAGAGAGAGAAACATGAGGAAGAGAGCGTAAGTGAGGGGGAAAGAAGACAAATAAAGATTGAAATTGGGAGAAAACTAAAGGAGAGAAAGAGAAAGAGAGACAGAGAAAGAGAAAGAGAGTAAAATAAGAGATATTTAAATATATAGAGAAAGAGACAGGTGGAGAGAGAGAGACTTCTAGAAAATGAAAAAGGGTGAATGAGAGAGAGAAAGAAGAGAAAGAAAATGTAAGTGAGAGATAGAAAGAGAGAAAGAAAGAGACAGAGAGAGAGAGAGGGAGAAGGTGAGAGAGAGAAAGAGAGAGAGAGAGCAAGTAAGAGAAAGAAAGAAAGAGAGAAACTGAGAAAGAAAGAGAAAGAAAGTGAAAGAGAGAGAAAAAAAGAGAAAAAGAAAGAGAGAGAGAGAGAGTGGGAGAAGGTGAGAGAGAGAAAGAGAGAGAGAGAGAAAGTAAGAGAAAGAAAGAAAGAGAGAAACTGAGAAAGAAAGAGAAAGAAAGTGAAAGAGAGAGAAAAAAAGAGAAAAAGAAAGAGAGAGAGAGAGAGTGGGAGAAGGTGAGAGAGAGAAAGAGAGAGAGAAAGTAAGAGAAAGAAAGTGAAAGAGAGAGAGAAAAAAAGAGAGAATGGAAGAGAGAGAGAGAAACTTAGAAACAGAAAGAAAGAGAGAGAGAGAAATAGAGAGAAAGAAAAGAGAGATAGAGAAAGAAAGAGAGAGAGAAGGAGAGAGAGAAAGAGAGAGTGAAAGAAGAAGAATGAGGGTGAGAGAAGAAAAATAAAGAGTTAAAGTGAGAAAAAAAAGAGCAGAGAGAGAAAGAGAGAGAGAGAGAGAGAAAGGAGATAGACAAATAGATATATAGAGAAAGAGATGGAGATAGAGATAAAGAGAGAGAAAGAAAGAGAAAGAGAGAGAGAGAGAGAGAGAGAGAGAGAGAGAGAGAGAGTGGGATAGGGTATGAGAGATAGAGAGAGATAGAGAGAAAGAAAGAGAAGGAAAAAGAGAGTGTAAATGAAAGAAAGAAAGAAAGGAAGAGAGAGTGAGAGAGAGTAAGATAGATAGAGAGAGAGAAAGTGATTGATTGAAAGAGAGAAAGAGAGAAAGAAAGAGAGAAAAAGTGAGAAACAGAAAGAAAGAGAGAGAGAAAGAGAGAGAGTGAGAGAAGCAGAATGAGGATGAGAGAAGGAAAATAAAGAGTGAAAGTGTAAGAAAGCGAAATGAGAGAAAGAGAGAGAAAGAAGGAGATAGATTTATAGATATATAGAGAAAGATGGAGATAGATAGAGAGAGAGTTCAAGAAAATGAAAAAGGGAGAAAGATATATATAGAGAAAGTTCTAGAAAATGAAAAAGGGATAAAGAGAGAGAAAGAGAAGGAGAGAGTGAGAGAAAGAGTGGGAGAGGGTAAGAGAGAGAGAGAGAGAGAGAGAGAGAGAGAAAGACAGAGAAACAGAGAAAAACAAAGAAAGAGAGAAGAAAAATAGAAACAGAAAGAGAGAAAGATAGAAAGAGAAAGAGAGGGAGAGAGAGAGAGAGGAGGGAGAGAAAAGAGAGAGAGATAGAGAAAGAGAGAGAGGGAAAGAGAAAGAAAGAGAGAGAGAGAAAGAAAGACAGAGAGAAAGTAAGAGAAGAAGAATAATGGTGAGAGAAGAAAAATAAAGAGAGAAAGAGAAAGAGAGAGACAAAAAGAGAGAAAAAGAAGTAGATAGATAGATAGATATATAAAGAAATAGATAGAGAGAGAGAGTTCTAAAAAAAGAAAAAGGGAGAAAGAGAGAGAAAGAGAAAGAGTGAAAGTGAGAGATAGAAAGAGAGAGAGAGAGAGAGAGAGAAAGAGAGAAAGAGAGAGAGAAAGAGAGAGAGAAAAAGAGAGAGAAAAAGAGAGAGAGAAAAACTGAGAAATAGAAAGAAAGAAAGAGAGGGAGAAAGAGAAAGGGGGATAGAGAGAGATATAGAGAGGAGGAGGAAAAATAGAGAAAGAGAGAGAGACAGAAAGAAAGAGATAGAGTCATAGAGAAGAAAAATAAACAGTAAAAGTGAGAGAAAACGAAAGGAGAGAGAGAGACAGAGAGAGCGAGATAGATAGAGAGAAAAAGAAGGAGAAAGAGTGTAAATGAGAGAAAGCGAAAAGAGAAAGAGAGAGATTGAGAGAGTTCTAGAAAATGAAAAGGGGGAAAGAGAGAGAGAAAGAGAGAAAAAGAAGGAGAAAGAGATTGAATAAGAGAAAAGAGAGAGAGAGAAAGATACAGAGAGAAAAAGTGAGATAAAGAGAGTGGGAGAGGGTAAGAGAGAGAAAGAATGTGAGATAGATAGAGAGAGAAACAGAGAAAAATAATAAAAAAAGAAAGAGAGAGAGAGATAGAGAGAATAAGAGAGAAAAGAGAGAGGGAGAGAAAGAGAGAGATAGAGAGAGTAAGAGAAGAAGAATCAAGGTAAGAGAAGACAAATAAAGAGCGAAATTGAGAGAAAGTTAAGAAGAGAAAGAGAGAAACAGAGAAAGAGAAAAAAAATAAGGAGATAGATATATAGAGAAAAAAACATGTAGAGAGAGAGAGAGACTTCTAGAAAATGTAAAAGGGAAAAAAGAGAGAGACAGAGATAAAGAGAGAGATAGATTTATAGATATATAGAGAAAGCGAGAGAGAGAGAGAGAGAGAGAGAGAGAGAGAGAGAGAGAGAGAGAGAGAGAGAGAGAGAGAGAGAGAGAGAGAGAGAGAGAGAGAGAGAGAGAGAGAAAATGAAAATGTTCTAGAAAATGAAAAAGGGAGAAAGAGAGAAATATATAGAGAGAGTTCTAGAAAATGAAAAAAGGAGAAAGAGAGAGAAAGAGAGAAAGATAAGGAGACAGTGAGAGAGAGAGAGTGGGAGAGGGTAAGAAAGAGAGAGAGAAAGAAAGAGAGAAAGAGAGAGAGAGAAACAGAGAAACAGAAAGAAAGAAAGAAAGAGAGAGGGAGAGAGAGAAATAAAGAAGAGTGATAGATAGATAGATAGAGAGAGAGAGAGAGATAGAGTGAGAGAAAGAAAGAGAGAGTGAGAGAAGAAGAATGAGGTTGAGAGAAGAAAAATAAAGAGTGAGAAACTGAGAGAAAGCGAAAGCAGAGAGAGAGAAAAAGAATGAAAGAGAGAAAGGAGATAGACATATAGATATATAGAGAAAGAGAGGGAGAGAGAGATAAAGAGAGAGAAGAAGAATCAGGGTGAGAGAAAACAAATAAAGAGTGAAATTGAGAGAAAGTTAAGAAGAGAAAGAGAGAAACAGAGAAAGAGAATAAAAATAAGGAGATAGCTAGATATATAGAGAAAGAGACAGGTAGAGAGAGAGAGAGAGAGAGAGAGAGAGAGAGAGAGAGAGAGAGAGAGAGAGAGAGAGAGAGAGAGAGAGAGAAAGAAAGAGAGAAAATGGAGAAAGAGTGAAAGTGAGAGATACAAAGAGAGAGAGTGGTAGAAGGTGAAAGAAAGAAACAGAGAGAGAGAAACAGAGAAAAAGAAACAGAGAGAGAGATAGAGCAAGAGAAAAAAAAGAAAGAGAGAGAGAGGAGTGATAGATAGAGAAAGAGAGAGAGATAGAGAGAGAGAGAAAGAGAGAATGAGAGAAGAAGAATAAAGAGTGAAACTGAAAGAAAGCGAAAGCAGAGAGAGAGAAAAAGAAAGAAAGAAAGAAAGGAGATAGACAAATAGATATATAAAGAAAGAGAGGGAGAAAAAGATAAAGAGAGAGAGAGAAAGAGAAAGAAAGAGAGAGAGAAAGTGAGAGAGAAAGAGAACGAGAGAGAAAGAGAGAGAAAAAAAGAGAAAGAAAGAAAGAGAGAGGGAGAGAGAGAGAAACAATGAAAGAGAGAGAGAGAAACAGAAAGAAAAAAGAGAAAGAGAGGATGAATGAAAGAAAGAGAGAGAGAAATAGAAAGTAAGTGAAAGAGGGAGAGAGAGGGAGAAAGAAGAAGAATGAGGGTGAGAGAGGAAAAATAAACAGTGAAAGTGAGAGAAAGCGAAAGAAGGAGAGAAAGAGAAAGAGGGAGATAGAGTGAGAAAGAATAAGAAAGAGGGTGAGAGAAGAAAAATAAACAGTGAAAGTGAGAGAAAGCGAAATAGAGAGAGAAAGGAGATATATAGATAGATAGAGAAAGAGAGAAAGGGAGTTCTATAAATGAAAAAGGGAGAAAGAGAGAGAAACATGAAAAAGGGATAAAAGGAGTGGGAGAGAGAAAGAAAGAGATGGAAGAGTGTAAGTGAAAGATAGAAAGAGAGAGAGAGAGAGTAAGAGAGCGTAAGAGAGAGAGGGAGAGAGAGAGAAAGAGAGAGAAAGAGAGAAAGAGAGAGAGAGAGAGAGAGAGAGAGAGAGAGAGAGAGAGAGAGAGAGAGAGAGAGAGAGAGAGAGAGAGAGAGAGAGAGAGAGAGAGAGAGAGAGAGAGAGAGAGAGAGAGAGAGAGAGAGAGAGAGAGAGAGAGAAGGAAAGTGAGTGATTAAGAGAGAAAAAAAGAGAGAGAAAGAAAGAAAGAAAGAAAGAAAGAGAAAAACTGAGAAACAGAAAGAAAGAAAGAGAGAGAGAGAGGGAGAAGAAAAATAAAGAGTGAAAGTGTGAGAGTGAGAAAGGATTTTTATATATATATATATATATATATATATATATATATATATATATATAATAATAATAATATATATATATAAGAAATTGAAAGAGAAAATAGAAATGGAGAAGAGAAAGAGAAGGAGAGAGTGAGAGAGAGATTGGTAGAGGGTAAGAGAGAGAGAGATTGGTAGAGAGTAAGAGAGAGAGAGAAAGTGAGAGAGAGAGAGAAAGAAAGAGTGAGAGAGTGGGATAGGGTAAGAGAGAGAGAGAGAGAGAGAGAGAGAGAGAGAGAGAGAGAGAGAGAGAGAGAGAGAGAGAGAGAGAGAGAGAAAGTGAGAGAGAGAGAAAGAAAGAGTGAGAGAGTGGGATAGGGTGAGAGAGAGAGAGAGAGAGAGAGAGAGAGAGAGAGAGAGAGAGAGAGAGAGAGAGAGAGAGAGAGAGAGAGAGAGAGAGAGAAATAGAAATAGAGAGAGCGAAAGAGAGAAAGAAAAATAGAGAAAGAAAGAGAAAGAAAGAGAGAGAATGAGAGAAGAAAAAGGTGAGAGAAGAGAAGAGAAATGTCAGAGAAAGCGAAAGAAGGAGAGAAAGAGAAAGCGATATATTTAGAGAGAGGAGATAGATAGATATAGATATAGAAAAAAGAGATAGAGAGAATTCTAGAAAATTAACAAGGGAGAAAGAGAGAGAGAGAGAGAGATGAAGAGAAGAAGAAAGAGTGTAAGTGAGAGATAGAAAGAGATAGAAAGAGAGAGAGAGAGAGAGAGTGAGAGAGGGTATGAGAGAGAGAGAAAGAGAGAGAAACAGAGAATCAGAAAGAAAATCAGAGAGAGAGAGAAATAAAGAGAGAAAGGGGAGAGAGAGAAATAGGGAGAAAAAGAGAGAGAAAGAGTGAAAGTAAGAAGAAATATGAGGGTGAGAGAAGAAAAATAGAGTGAGAGAAAGCGAAAGGAGAGAGAAACACACACATAGAGAAATAAGGAGATAGATAGATAGAGAGAGAGTAGGAAAAAGTAAAAGAGAGAAAGAGAGAGGTCTAGAAAATGAAAAAGGGAGAAAGAGAGAGAAAGAGAAAGAGAAGCAGAAAGATAGTTCAAGTGATAGATAGAAAATGAAAGGGCTAGGAAATAGAAAAGAATTCTAGAAATGAAGGAGAGAGAAGAAAGAGAAGAAAAAGAGATAGAGAAGAAGAAAGGGAGAGAGGGAGTGGGGGCGGGTAAGAAAGAAAGAAAATAAGAGAAAGGTTGTGTGAGTGTAATGGAAAGTGAAAAGGGAGAAAGAGGAGGACAAAAGAGAGAAAAAAATGGAAGGAGAAAGAGAGTGTAAGTGATATATATATATATATATATATATATATATATATATATATATATATATATATATATATATATATATATATATATATATATATATTGATAGAGGAAGGGTGAATATGAAAGAGAGAAAGAGAGAGGAAGAGATAGATAAATAGTCAAAGAGAGAGAGTATGTAAGTGAGAGATTGAAAGATATAGAGGAAGAGAGAGAGAGAGAGAATGATAGATAGAGAGATAGAGATAGATAGAGAGAGAGTGGGAGAGAGTAAGAGAGAGAGAGAGAAAGAAAGAGAGAGAGAGAGGGAAAAGAAAAGTGAGAGGAGCGAGAGAGAATAAGGGGAATAGAGAGAGAGAGAGAGAGAGAGAGAGAGAGAGAGAGAGAGAGAGAGAGAGAGAGAGAGAGAGAGAGAGAGAGAGAGAGAGAAAGAGAGATAGAAAGAAAGAAAGATAGATAGATAAAAACAGAAATATGAGGGAGAAAGCAGAGAGTAAGAGAGATAGAGAGAGAGTTCTAGAAAATGATAAAGACAGAAAGAGAGAGACAGAGAAGGAGAAAGAGAGTGTGGGAGATAGAAAGAGAGAAAGAGAGAGAGACTGAGAGGAAGAGAAGGAGAGAGATAGGAGAGAGAGAGCGAGATAGAGAAAGAGAGAGATAGAGAAGCATAGAGAGAGAGAAAAAGAGGAAGATATAGAGAAATAGACAGAGAGAGAGGGCGAGAGAGAATGAGAGAGAATGAGAGTAATAAAAAGAAAGAATCTAAGAGTGAGGTGAAGAAAGCGAAAAGAATAGAGAGAGAAGAGAGAGAGGAATGGAAGTAGATGTATAGAGAAAGAGATATATAGAGATGGAGAGTTCTAGAAAATGAAAAAGATAGATATATATAGAGAGAAAGAGAATGAGAAAGTGTAAGTGAGAGATAGAAAAAGAGAAAGACGGGGAGAGAGAGAGAGAAAGAGAATGAAAAAGAGAGAGAGATAGAGAGAGTTATAGAAAATGAAAAATGGGGAAAGAGAGAGAGAGAGAAAGAGAAGAAGAAAGAAAGTGTGTGAAAGATAGAAAGAGAGAAAGAGATAGATAGATAGAGAGAGAGAGAGAGAAAGAGTGAGAGGAAGAGAAAGAAAAGGAATAACAGAGGAAGAGAGAAAGAGTGAGAGAAAGAGAAAGAAAGAGATAAAGAGAGAGAAAGAGAGAAAGAGAAAGAAAGAGAGAGAAAAACAGAGAGAGAGAGAAAGAGAGAAAGAAATAGATAGATAGAAAGAAAGAGCGAGAGCGAGAGAGAGAGACATTAAAGAAGGAGAATGAGAGTGAGAGAATAAAAATAAAGAGTGAAAGTGAGAGAAAGCGAAAGGAGAAGATAGATAGAAAGAGAGAGAGAGAAAGAGGGAGATAGATACACAGATATATAGAGAAAGAGAGAGAGACAGACAGAGATTGGGAGACAGTAAAAGCAAGAGAGAGAGAGACAGAGATAGAGTTCTAGAAAATGAAAAAGGGAGAAAGAGAGAAAAAGAGAGAAAAAGAGAAGGAGAAAGAAAGTGTAAGTGAGAGATATAAAAAGAGAAAGAGAGAGAGAGATTGAGAGGAAGAGAAAGAGAAGTAATAACAGAAAGAGAAAGAAGGGTGAGAGAGAAACTGAGAGGAATAGAAAGAGCAGGAGAGACAGCAAGAGATAAAGAAAGAGAAAGCTAGACAGACAGAGAGAAAAAGAGAGATAAATATGAGGGAGAAAAGAGATAGATAGATAGAGAGAGAGGGAGAGAGATAGATAGAGAAAGAGAAAGAGTGTGTAAGTGAGAAATAGAAAGAAAGAGAGGCAGAGAGTTAGAGAGATAGAGAGCGAGAGAGAGAGATAAATAGATAGAGAGGGAGTGGGAGAGACTAAGAGAGAGAGAGGGAAAGAGAGAAAGAGAGAAGGAGAGAGAGAGAGACTGAGAGGAAGAGAGAAAGAAGGGAGAGAGAGAAACTGAAAAGAGAAAGAGGAGAGATAGAGAGACTGAAAGGAAGAGAAAGAGAGAAATTGAGAAGTGGAGAAAGCGAAGGAGAGAGAGAGAGAGTAATAGAAAGTGAAAAGTGAGAAAGAGAGGAAAGATAGGTAGAAAAAAAAAGACTTACAGAGTGTAAGTGAGAGGTAGATAGAGAAAGGGTGATTGTGAAAGAGAGAAAGATATAGATAGATAGACAGACAGACAAAAAGGAAGTGTGTAAGTGAGAGAGAGAAAGAGAGAGAGAGAGAGAGAGAGAGAGAGAGAGAGAGAGAGAGAGAGAGAGAGAGAGAGAGAGAGAGAGAGAGAGAGAGAGAGAGAGAGAGAGAGAGAGAGAGAGAAGAGGCAGAATGAGAAGGAGAAGAGGGAGAGAGAGAGAAAGAGTGATTGTGAAAGAGAGAAAAAGAGAGAAAGATATAGATAGACAGACAGACAAAAAGAAAGTGTGCAAGTGAGAGAGAGAAAGAGAGAGAGAGAGAATAGACAGAATAAGAGGGAGAAGTGGGAGGGAGAGAGAAAGAGACAGAGAGAGAGAAAGAGAGAGAGAGAGAGGAGAAACAGAATGAGAGGGAGACGTAGGCAGGGAGGGAGGGAGAGAGAGAAGAGACAGGATGAGAGGGAGGGGGAGGGAGGGAGGGAGAAAGAGACAGATATAGAGAGATAGATAGATAGATAGAGAGAGAGAGAGAGAAGGAGTGAGAGAGGAGAGAGAGAGAGAGTGAGTGGGAGAGAAAGAATGAGAGAGAGAGCGATATAAAGAGAAAGAGGGAAATGAAAGAAAGAGAGGGAGATATCAAAATAAAGAGGATTGTTAGGAGAGTGAGAGAGAAATGACAGAGAGAAGAGAGAGGGAGAGAGAGAAAGAGAAAGAACGAGAGAGAAAGAGAAAAAGAGAAAGAGGGATATAGATAGATAGATAGATTTATAGAGAAAGAGAGAGATAGAGAGAGTTCTAGAAAATGATAAAGAGAGAAAGAGAGAGAGAGGAGAAAGAGAGTGTAAGTGAGGGATAGAAAGAGAGAAAGAGAGAGAGAGACTGCGAGGAAGAGAAGGAGAGATAGAAGAGAGAGAAAGTGAGATAGAGAAAGAAAGTGAGAGAGATAGAGAAACAGATAGAGAGAGAAAAAGAGAAAGATAGAGAGAAATAAAAAAAGAGAATGAGAGAAAAATGAGTGAGAAAAGAAAAATAAAGAGTGAGAGTGAGAGAAAGCGAAAGGAGAGAGAGAAAAAGAGAGAGAGAAAGAGAGAGAGGGGGTGGGGATAGATAGATAGATTTATAGAGAAAGAGATATATAGAGATGGAGAGTTCTAGAAAAGGAAAAAGAGAGAAAGAGAGAGAGAGAGAAAGAGAAGGAGAAAGTGTAAGTGAGAGATAGAAAGAGAGAAAGAGAGAGAGAGAGAGAGAGAGAGAATGGGAGAGGGTAAGAAAGAGAGAAATTGGGAGAGGGTAAGAGAGAGAGAGAGGGAGAGAGAACGAGAATGAGAAAGAGAGAGGAGAATGAGAAAGAGAGAGTTCTAGAAAATGAAAAATGGAGAAAGAGGGAGAGAGAAAGAGAAGGAGAAAGAGAGTGTAATTTAAAGATAGAAAGAGAGAAGGAGATAGATAGATAGATAGAGAGAGAAAGAGTGAGAGGAAGAGAAAAAAAGGAATAACAGTGGAAGAGAGAAAGAGGAAAGAGAGTGAAAGAGAGAGATAAAGAGAAAAAAGGGAAAAAGAGAGAGAAAGAGAGAGAAAGAAAGAGAGTGAGAGAAAGAGAGAGATAGAGAGAGAAACAGAAAGAGCGAGAGAGAGAGACAATAAGAGAATGAGAGTGAGAGAAGAAAATAAAGAGTGAGTGAGAGAAAGCGAAAGGAGGAGAGAGATAGAAAGAGAGAGAGTGAGAGAGAGAAAGAGGGAGAAAGATAGATAGATATATAGAGAAAGAGAGAGAGAGGGAGAGAGAGAAAGGGTGAATGTGAGAGAGAGAAAGAGATATAAAGATAGATAGAGAAAAAGAAAGAGTAAGTGAGAGATAGAAAGATAGAGAGATAGAGAGCGAGAAAGAGAGAGAGGGAAAGAGAGAAAGAGAGAAGGAGAGAGAGATAGAGGCAGAGGAAGAGATAAAGAAGGAATAACAGTGGAAGAGAGAAAGAAGGGAGAGAGAGAAACTGAGAAGAGAAAGAGGAGAGAGAGAATGAAGGGAAGAGAAAGAGAAGGAATAACAGTGGAAGATAGAAAGAAGAGAGAGATAGAGAAACTGAGAAGAGGAGAAAGCGAAGGAGAGAGAGAGAGTAATAGAAAGTGAAAAGTGAGAAAGAGAGGCAAAAGAGGTAGAAAATGAAAAATGGAGAAATAGGGAGAGAGAGAAAGAGAAGGAGAAAGAGAGTGTAATTGAAAGATAGAAAGGGAGAAAGAGATAGATAGATAGAGAGAAACTCGGCCACTATAGGCACAAGCCAGTGCAACTTGGCGCCGGTCCCAAGCCCGGATAAATGGGGAGGGTTGCGTCAGGAAGGGCATCCGGCGTAAAACTCTGACCAATACTACTCTGCGGATCACAAATGAGAGAGAAAGATGATCCACTGTGGCGACCCCTAAATGGGAGCAGCCGAAAGAAAAAGAAAGAAAAGATATATATATATAGAGAAAGAAAGAGAGAGAGGAAGAGAAAGAAAAGGAATAACAGTGGATGAGAGAAAGAGGAGAGAGAGAAAAATAGAGAAAGAGAGAAAGAGAAAGAGAGAGAGATAGATAGAGAGAGAGAGGCAATAAAAGAAGGAGAAGGAGAGTGAGGGAAGAAGAATATAAAGTGAAAGTGAGAGAAAGGGAAAGGAGGAGATAGAAAGAGAGAGAGAGAGAAAGAGGGAGATAGATAGATAGATATATATAGAGAGACAGACAGAGAGAGAGTGGGAGAGAGTAAGAGCGAGAGAGAGAGAAAGAGAGACAGAGAGATAGAGAGTCCTAGAAAATGAAAAAGGGAGAAAGAGAGAAAAAGAGAGAAAAAGAGAAGGAGAAAGAGAATGTAAGTGAGATATAAAGAGAGAAAAAGAGAGAGACTGGGAGGAAGAGAAAGAGAAGTAATAACAGAGGAAAAGAGAAAGAGGGGTGAGAGAGAAACTGAGAGGAAGAGAAAGATCAGGAGAGAGAGAAAGAGATAAAGAAAAAGATAGATAGATAGATAGAGAGAGAGAAATATGAGGGATAAAAGAGATAGATAGAGAGAGAGTGAGAGTAATAGAAAGTAATAGAAAGTGAAAAGGGAGAAAGAGAGGGAAAGAGAGAAAGTAAATAAAAGGAGAAAGAAAGTTTAAGTAATATATATATATATATATATATATATATATATATATATATATATATATATATATATATATATAGAGAGAGAGAGAGAGAGAGAGAGAGAGAGAGAGAGAGAGAGAGAGAGAGAGAGAGAGAGAGAGAGAGAGAGAGAGAGAGAGAGAGAGAGAGAGAGAGAGAGAGAGAGAGAGAGAGAGAGAGAGAGAGAGAGAGAGAGAGAAAGGGTGAATGTGTGAGAAAGAAAGAGATATGTAGATAGACAGAGAAAGAGAAAGAGTGTGTAAGTGAGAGATAGAAAGATAGAGAGGTAGAGAGATAGGGAGATAGAGAGCGAAAGAGAGAGAGAGAGAGAGAGAGAGAGATAAATAGATAGATAGAGAGGGAATGGAAGAAACTAAGAGAGAGAGAGAGAGGGAGGGAAAGGGAGAAGGAGAGAGAGAGAAACTGAGAGGAAGAGATAAAGAAGGAATAACAGTGGAAGATAGAAAGAAGGGAGAGAGAGAAACTGAGAAGAGAAAGAGGAGAGAGAGAGAGAAAGGAAGAGAAAGAGGAGAGAGAGAGATTGAAAGGAAGAGAAAGAGAAGGAATAACAGTGGAAGAGAGAAAGAGGAAAGAGAGAGAAAGAGAAAAAAAAGAGAGAGAGAGAAAGAGAAAGAGAGAGAGACAGAGAAGGAGAAAGAGAGTGTAATTGAAAAATAGAAAGAGAAAAAAGAGATAGATAGATAGAGAGAGAGAGAGAGAGAGAGAATGAGAAAGAAAAGGAATAACAGTGGAAGAGAGAAAGAGGAGAGAGAGAGAGAGAAAGAGAAAAAAAAGAGAAATGAGAGAGAGAAAAAAAAAAAAACAAAGAGAGAAAGAGAGAAATAGAGAGAGAGAGACAATAAGAATAAAGAGTGAAAGTGAGAGAAAGCGAAAGGAGGAGAGAGATAGAAAAAGAAAGGGAGTGTGAGAGAGAAAGAGAGACGGAGACAAAGAGAGTTCTAGAAAATAAAAAAGGGAGAAAGAGAGAGACAAAAAGAGAAGGAGAAAGAAAGTGTGTGAGATATATAAAGAGAAAGAGAGAGAGAGAGAGAGAGAGAGAGAGAGAGAGAGAGAGAGAGAGAGAGAGAGAGAGAGAGAGAGAGAGAGAGAGAGAGAGAGAGAGAGAGAGACTGGGAGGAAGAGAAAGAGAAGTAATAAAGAGGGAGATAGATAAATAGATATATAGAGAAAGAGAGAGAGAGTGGGAGTGAGTAAGAGCGAGAGAGAGAAAGAGGGATAGAGAGATAGAGAGTTCTAGAAAATGAAAAAGGGAGAAAGAGAGAGAAAAAGAGAAGGAGAAAGAAAGTGTGAGAGATATAAAGAGAGAAAGAGAGAGAGAGAGACTGTGAGGAAGAGAAAGAGAAGTAATAACAGTGGAAAAGAGAAAGAGGGGTGAGAGAGAAACTGAGAGGAAGAGAAAGAGCAGGTGAGAGAGAAAGAGATAAAAAAAGAGAAAGAATGATAGATAGATAGCTAGAGAGAGAAATATGAAGGAGAAAAGAGATAGAGAGAGAGAGTGAGGGAAATAGAAAGCAATAGAAAGTGAAAAGGGAGAAAGAGAGGGAAAGATAGAAAGAAAATAGAAAGAAATATATATATATATATATATATATATATATATATATATATATATATATATATATATATATATATATATATATATATATACATAGAGAGAGAGAGAAAGGGTGAATGTGAGAGAGGGAAAGAGATATATAGATAGATAGAGAAAGAGAAAGAGTTTGTAAGTGAGAGATAGAAAGATAGAGAGGTAGAGAGTTAGGGAGATAGAGAGCGAGAGAGAGAGAGAGAAAGATTACATATATAGATAAATAGGGAGTGGGAGAGACTAAGAGAGAGAGAGAAAGAGAGAGGGAAAGAGAGAAAGAGAGGAGACAGAGACTGAGAGGAAGAGATAAAGAAGGAATAACAGTGGAAGAGGGAAAGAAGGGAGAGAGAGAAACTGAGAAGAGAAAGAGGAGAGAGAGAGACTGAAAGTAAGAGAAAGAGAAGGGATAACAGAGGAAGAGAGAAAGAGGAGAGAGAGAGAATCTGAGAAGAGGAGAAAGCGAAGGAGAGAGAGAGTAATAGTGAGAGATAGATAGAGAAAGGGTGAATGTAAAAAGGAGAAAAAGAGAGAAAGAAATAGATAGATAGACAGACAGACAAAAAGAAAATGTGTAAGGGAGAGAGAGAAAGAGAGGGAGAGAAGAGACAGAATGAGATGGAGAATGAGAAAAAAAAAGAGTTATAGAATGTAAGTGAGATATATATAGAGAAAAGGTGAATGCAAAAGAGAGAAAGAGAGAGAAAGAGATAGATAGATAGACAGACAGACAAAAAGAAAATGTGTAAGTGAGAGAGAGAAAGAGAAGAGACAGCATGAGAGGTAGAGAGGGAGAGGAGAGAGGGAGGGAGAAAGAGAGAGAGAGAAGAGACATGATGAGAGAGAGGGAGGGAGGGAGAGAGAGACAGAGAGACAGATATAGAAAGATAGATAGATAGATAGAGAGAGGAGTGAGAGAGGAGAGAGAGAGTGAGTGAAAGAGACAGAATGAGAGAGAGATATATAAAGAAAAAGAGGGGGGGGGGGGAGGAAGAGCTGTTAGACAGGGAAATGAAAGAGAGGGAGAGATAGCGATAGACAGGGTTGTTAGGAGAGTGAGAGAGAAATGAGAGAGAGAAGAGAGGGGGCGAGAGAGAGAGAGAGAAAATAAAGAGATTAAGAGTGAGGAGAGAGAGAAGAGATAGAGAGAGTGAGAGAGAGAGGGAGAGAGAGGATGAGATAGATAGTAAGAGAAATAAGAAGAGAGGGGGTGAGAGAGAGAGAGAGTGTGTGTGGGAGAGAAGAGAGAGAGAGAGTAGAGGGAGAGATAGCTATATTGATAGATAGATAGAGAGTGAAAGAGAGAGAGAGGGAGAGAGAGGGAAAAAAGAGAGTGTGAGAGAGAATCGAGAGAAAGAGAGAATCGAGAGAGAGAGAGTAAAAGAGAAGAGATAGAGAGAGACTAAAAGGAAGAGAACGAGAAGGAATAACAGTGGAAGAGAGAAAGAGGAGAGAGAGAAAAACTGAGAAAAAGAGAAAGAGAGAGAGAGAGACTGAAAAGTAGTGAAAGAGAATGAATAATAGTGGAAAAGAAAAAGAGGGGAGAGAGAGAAACCGAGAGAAAGAGAAGAAGAGAGAGAGACTGAGAGGAAGAGAAAGAGAATGAATAACAGTGAAAGAGAGAAAGAGGGGAGAGACTGAAACTGAGAGGAAGAGAAAACTAAGGAGATAGAGAGTAATAGAAAGTGAAAAGGGAAAAAAGGAGATAGAGATTGTAAGTGAGAGATAGATATATAGATAGATAGAGAAAGGGTGAATGCTGTATCGAAAAATTGTCAGTTAGAGAGAGAGAGAGAGAGAGAGAGAGAGAGAAAGAGAGAGAGAGAAATGATAAAAAGACATGTTTGTTTAATGTTTAACATGTTAACTTCATGCATGAAAAGCGGTCATGCAGCGGTGTTCTACTAGGAATGAGAACTCGATCAATAATCCGATATAGAAACAGAGAGTGGAGAGAAGAGAAAGAGGTAAATAGAGAGAAAAAGAGTGAAATATATAGATAGAGAGAGACAGAGAGAGCGAGAGAGATAAAAAGAGAGATAGAGAAATAGAGGGAAAGAGAGAGAGAGGGAGAGACGGAGAGAAAGAGAGAGAGAAAGGAAGGAGAGACATAGAGAAGACATAAAGAGAGGGAGAGACAGAAAGAGACAGAGAGCAAGAGAGAGAGAGAGAGAGAGATTGAGGGGGGGAGGAGGGTAAAGAGAGAGAAAAAGAGAAAGAGAGAGTCAGAGAAAGAGAGAAAATAGAAGGAAAGAGAAAGACTATGAAAGAGAGAGAGGGAGAAAGAGCGACTGAGAGAGGGGGATGGGGTTGTCAGACATATGGGGGAAAGAGAGAAAGAAAAAAGAAAAAGAGAAGGAAATAGAGATAGATATATAGATAGATAAAGAAAGGGTGAATGTGAGAGAGAGAAAGAGCGAGATAGATGGGAAAAAGATATATCGGCAGATAGATAGTGAGAGAGAAAGAGAGAGAGAGATTCACAAAAAGATAGATGAATGGAGAGACAAGAATAAGAATAGGAGAAAAGTGTATAATAAAGGTTAATTGTATTCATAATACGGGGCTTTCGTACACATGCTGTATCGAAAAATTGTCAGTTAGAGAGAGAGAGAGATAGAGAGAGGGAGAGAGAGCAAGATAGAGAGAGAGAGAGGGAGGGAGGGAGAGAGCGAGAAATAGTAGCAAGACATGTTTGTTTAATGTTTAATATGTTAACTTCATGCATGAACAGCGGTCATGCAGTGATCAATGATCCGAAATAGAAACAGTGGAGAGAAGAGAAATAGGTAAATAGGGATAATTGTTAGATAAATGGGAAAATGAGAGAAAGAGAGAAAGAAATAGAAAAAAAGAGAGAGAAAGAGAGATAGAGAGAGAAATATAGGGAAAGAGAGAAAGGGAGAGACGGAGAGAGAGAGAGAAAGGAAGGATAGAGAGAGAAGAGACATAAAGAGACAGAGTGAGAGAGAGAGTGAGAAAGAGAGGAGAGATGGATGAGGTTGTTAGACATATGAGAGAAAGAGAGGATGATAGTGAAAGAGAAAAAAGAGAAGGAAACAGAGCGTGTAAGTGAGAGACAGATTTATAGATAGAGAAAGGGTGAATGTGCGAGAAAGAGAGATAGATGGGAAAAAGATATATCGGTAGATAGATAGTGAGAGAGAGAGTGAGAGAAAGATTCGCAAAAAGATAGATGAATGGAGAGACAAGAATAAGAATGGAAGAAAAGTGTATAATAAAGGTATCGAAAAATTGTCAGTTAGAAAGAGAGAGAGGAAGGAGAGAGAGAGAGATAGATAGATAGATAGAGAGAGAGAGAGAAAGGGAGAGAGCGAGAAAGAGAGAGAGAGAGAGAAATAGTAAAAAAATATGTTTGTTTAATGTTTAACATGTTAACTTCATGCATGAAACAGCGGTCATGCAGCGGTGTTCTACTAGGAATGAAAACTCGATCAATGATCCGATATAGAAACAGAGTGGAGAGAAGAGAAAGAGGGAGAGAGATAGCTGTTAGATAAATGGGAAAATAAGAGAGAAATAGAAATAGATAGAGAGATAGACAGGAAGATAGACAGAAAGAACGAAAGATAGAGAGAGAAAGAGAGAGAGAGAAAAAAGGAAGGAGAGAGAGAAAAGACATAAAGAGAGGGAGGGGGAGGGAGAGACAGAAACAGAGAGAGAGAGAAAGCGAGAGAGAGTGAGAGATAGGAGAAAGAGAGAGATTGAGGGGGGGGGAGGGGAGAGAGAAAAAAAAAGAGAAAGAAAGAAAGAAAAATAGAAGGAAAGAGAGAGAGAGATGGAACGAGAGAGAGAAAGAGGGGGATGATGTTGTTAGACATATGGGGGAAAGAGAGGAAGATAGGGAGAGAAAGATAAATCAGTAGATAGATAGTGTGAGAGAAAGAGAGAGAGAGGGGGGGGGGAGAGAGAGGATGAGGAAGAGGGTGTTAGACCAGGAAATGAAAGATAGAGAGGGAGAGATAGAGGTAGAGAGGTTTGTTAGAGAGATGGGAGAAAGAATAATCGGTAGATAGATGGTTAGAGAGAAAGAGACAGAGAGATTGACATAAAGATAGACGAGTGAAGAGACATTAATAAGAATGGGAGAAAAATGTATAATACAGGTTTTATTTATTATTATAGAGCGATTCATAATGCGGGGCTTCCGTTACACATGCTGTATCGATAAATTGTCAGTTAGAGAGAGTGAAAGAGAGAGAGAGAGAGAGAGAGAGAGAGAGAGAGAGAGAGAGAGAGAGAGAGAGAGAGAGGAGAGAAAGAGAAGAAGGAGAGAGAGAAGAGAAAGAGAGGAAGGAGAGAGAGAGGGAAAAAGAGAGGAAGGAGAAAGAGTGAGAGAGAGAGGATAGAGAGGGAGAGAGAGAGAGGAAGGTGAGGGAGAGAGAGGAGAGAGAGAGGAAGGAGAGAGAGAGGAGAGAGGGAAAAAGAGAGAGGAAGGTGAGAAAGAAAGGAGAGAGAAAGAGGAGAGAGAGGGGGAGGGAGAGAGTGAGAGAGATAGAGAGAGAGGAAGGAAAGATAGACAGAGAGAGAGAAATGAGAGAGAGGAGAGAGTGAGAAAGAGGTAGAGAGAGAAAGAGGAGAGAGAGAGGGAGAGAGAGAGGAGAGAGAGAGAGAAAGAGGAGAGAGTGTGTGTGAGAGAGAGAAAGGGCAGAGAGAGAGAGGAGAGAGAGAGAGAGAGAGAGAAGAGAGAGAGAGAGAGAGAGAAATATAGTAAGAGAAAAAGAGAGAAAGAGAAAGAGAGTGGGTACATAGATTCATAGAGAGAGAACGGGGGAGAGAGTGAGATAAATAGATAGAATGAGAGATAGATAGATAGATAGATTGACAGAGAGATAGAGGGAGAGATAGAGGGGGGTAGCGAGAGAGAGAAGAAAAAGAGAGAAAGAGAGACTAAGGGAATATGGGAGAGAGAAAGAGAGAGAGAAAAAGAGAGAGAGAGAAAGAGAGAGAGAGAAAGAAAGAGAGAGAAAGAGAGAGAGAGAATGAGAGGGAGAGAGAAAAAGAAAAGAAAAAGAGAGTGTGGTAGGTAGATAGATAGACTGATAGATAGAGAGAATGAGAGATTGAAATAGGTAGATAGAATGAGAGAGAGAAAGAGAGATGTTTGTTAGATAAATGGGAGTAAGAGAGGGAGATAGATATATAGATAGACATATAGATATATCAATAGATAGATAGATAGAGAGAGGGGGGGGGGTCAGATAGATGGGAGAAAGAGAGAAAGATAAAAAGATCAGTAGATATTGAGACGAATTGTAATGAGAGAAAAGTGTAATACAGGTTGATATTATTTATGAATATGAAGAGATTCATAATGCAGGACTTCCATTACGCATGCTGTTTATATAAATTGTCCGTTGGAGATAGATAGATAGATAGGGAGAGAGAAAAAAAGAGAGAGGGAGAAAGAGAGGGAGAGAGAAAGCGAGAGAGAGAGAGGGGGGATAGCAAAAGAGAGAGAGAGAAAGAGAGGAATGGAGAGAGAGCGAGAGAAAAAGAGAAGGGAGAGAGAGAAGAGAGAGAGAGAGAGAGAGAGAGAGAGAGAGAGAGAGAGAGAAAGGAAGAGGAGAGAGAGAAAGAGAGGAGAGAAAGAAAGAGGAGAGAGAGAGAAAGGGAGGGAGGGAGAGAGAGCGAGAGAGAGAGAGGAAGAGGAGAGAGAGAGAGGGAGAGAGAGGAAGGGGAGAGAGAGAGAAAAGAGAGAGAGAGGAGAAAGAGAAAGAGGAGAGAGTAGGAGAGATAGAGAGGGGGGAGAGAAAGGAGAGAGAGGAGAGAAGAGAGAGAGGGAGAGAGAGGAAGGAGAGAGAGAGGGGGGAGATAGAAAGGAGAGAGAGAGGAGAGAGAGAAAGAAGAGAGAGGAGAGAGAGAGAAAATAAGAGGAGAGAGTGAGAGAGGGAGAGAGAGAGGAGAGAGAAAGGACAGAGAGAGAGAGTGAGAGAGAGAGAATAAGAGGAGGGAGTGAGAGAGAGACAGGGAGAGAGAGAGAAAGAGAGAGAGAGAGAGAGGGAGAGAAAAAAATAAAACAGAGAAAGAGTGAAAGAAAGAGAGATGTTTGTTTAATGTGTAACATGTTAACTTCATGCATGAGAAAGCGGTCATGCAGCGGTGTTCTACTAGGAATGAGAACTCGATCAATGATCCGATATAGAAACAGAGAGTGGAGAGAAGAGATAGAGCAAAATACAGAGATAGTTGTTAGATAAATGGGGAAATGAGAGAAACTGAGAAAGAGATATAGATAGATAGAGAAACAAAGAGAGAAAGAGTGAAAGGGAGAGTGAGAGATAGAGAGAGCGAGAGAGAAAGAGAGATATAGAGAGAAATAGAGGGAAAGAGAGTGTGAGGAGAGAGAGAGAAAGAGGTGGTCAGAGAAAGAGAGAGAGATAAATAGTAAAAATACATGTTTGGTTAATGTTTAACATGTTAACTTCATGCATGAAACAGCGGTCATGCAGCGGTGTTCTACTAGGAATGAGAACTCGATCAATGATCCGACATAGAAACAGAGAATGGAGAGAAGAGAAAGAGGTAAATAGAGAGTTTTTAGATAATGGGGAAATGAGAGAAAGATATAAATAGATAGAGAGACAGAGAGAATGAAATAGAGATAAAGAGATAGAGAAAGAGAAAGAAAGAGAGGGGGAGGAGAGAGAGAAGGGGAGAGAGTGAGAGAGAAAGAGATAGGGAAGGAGAGAGAGAGGAGAGAGTGGATGAGACTGATATATGTATATATACATATGTATATATATACATATATACGTATATATACATATATACGTACGTATACATATATATACACAAATATATACGTATAGATATAGATTGATAGATAGATAGATAGATAGATAAAGAGAAAGAGAGATTGATAGACAGAAAGAGAGAGATGGAGAGAGAGAGGAAGAGATACTGAGAATGAAAGAGAATGATATAGATTGATAGAGAGAGTGTGAGAGAAAGATAGATAGAATGAGAGAGAGAAGGTAAGATGGTTGTTAGATAGATGGGCGTAAGATAGATAGAGAAAATGAGAAAAAGAGAGGAGGGGGTTGTCAGATGGAGAGAGAAAGGTAAATAGATATATATTGAGAGATAGAGACTAATAGTAAGGGGAGAAATACAGGTTAATATTATTCATGACTATAAGGAGGTTCATAAAGCAGGGCTTCCATTACGCATGCTTCGATAAATTGTTCGTTGGAGATAAATAGATAGATAGATGGAGAAACGGAGAGAGTGAGAGAGAGAAAGAGTGAGACAGAGAGAGAGAGAAACGGAGAGAGAGTGGAGGGGGGAGAAGGAGAGCGAAAGAGAGAGAGAGACCGAGAGAGAGAACGAGAGAGAGAAAGAGATAGAGAGAGAAAGAGAGAGAAAAGAGAGAGAGAGTGAGGGAGAAAGAGAGGGAGGGAGGGAGAGAGGTAGGAAGGGAGAGAGAAAGAGAGTGAGCGAGAAAAAGATGGAGAGAGAGGGGGGGGGGGGAGGGAGGGTGAAAGTGATAGAGAGAGTGGGAGAGAGAGAGAAAGAGCAAGCGAAAGAGAGAGAAAGAAAGGGAGAGAGAGAGAGAGCGTGAGAGAGAGGAAGAGAGAGAGATAGAAAGAGTAAAAAGACTTGTTTGTTTAATGTTTAACATGTTAACTTCAAGCATGAAACAGCGGTCATGCAGCGGTGTTCAACTAGGAATGAGAACTCGATCAATGATCCGATATAGAAACAAAAGAGTGGAGAGAGAAGACAGAGGAAAATAGAGAGATAGTTGTTAGATAAATGGGAAAATGAGAGAGATAGAGAAAGAGAGAGATAGAGAAAAAGAGAGAGAAGAGAGAAAGAGAATGAGAGAAATGAGATTGAGAGGGATAGACAGATAGAGAGAGAGAATGAGAGAAAAAGAGAAACAGAGTGAGAAATATATAGATTGATAGAGAGAGAAGATGAGAAAGATGAATAGAATGAGAGAGAAAAGGTAAGATGGTTGTTAGACAAATGGGCGTAACAAAGGGATATAAGTAGATAGAGATAGGTAGATAAAGAGAGATAGAGAGAGTGAGGGGTGGGGGTTGTCAGATAGAGAAAGATAAATATATATAGAGAGAGATAGAGAGAGAGCGAGGGATAGAGAGAGAAAGAAAGAGAGAGAGGGAGACAGGTAGAGGGAGAGAGAGAAAGGGAGACAGAGAAGAGGGAGTGAGAGAGCGAGAGAGAGAGAGGGAGAGAGAGGAAGGGAGAGAGAGAAAGATAGAGAGATGGAAAGGTCAGAGGGAGAGGGGTGAGGGGAGGGAGAGAGTGAGAGAAAGAGAGCGAGAGAGAGAAAAACAGAGAGAAAGGGAGGGAGAGAGAGAAAGAGAGTAAAAAGACATGTCTGTTTAATGTTTAACATGTTAACTTCATGCATGAAAAAGCGGTCATGCATGAGAACTCGATCAATGATCCGATATAGAAACAGAGAGTGGAGAGAGGAGAAAGAGGTAAATAGGGATAGTTGTTAGATAAATGGGGAAATGAGAATGAGAAAAAGATAAATAGATAGATAGACAGATAGATAGAGAGAGAAAAAAAAGAGATATAAAGCGAGAAATAGAGGGAAAGAGAGAGAGAGAGAGGGAGAAGAGAGAGAGAAGGAGGAGAGAGAGAGAAAAAAGAGAGCGAGAGAGGATGAGATAGATAATAAGAGAAACAAAGAGAGAGGGAGTAAGAGAGAGAGTGAGACAGAAGAGAGAGAGTATAGGGAGAGATAGATTGATAGATATATAGAGAGGGAGAGGGAAAAAAGAGAGAGAGAGGGAAGAGAGAGATAAAGAGTGAGACGGAGAGAGCGAAAGAGACGAAGAGAGAGAGGAGGGGGGGAGAGGGAGAGCGAAAGAGAGAGAGAGCGAGAGAAAGAGAGAACGAGAGAGAAAGAGAGAACGAGAGAGAAAGAGATAGAGAGAGAGAAAGAAAGAGATAGAGGCAGAAAAGAGAGAGAGTGAGAGAGAGAAAGAGAGTGAGAGAGGGAGAGAGAGAGCGAGAGAGGGAAAGAGGGAGAAAAGGAGAGATGGGAAGGTGAGAGTGAGAGTGGGAGGGAGAGAGAAAGAAAGAAAGAGAGCGAGAGAGAGGAAGAGAGATAGGAGGAGTAAAAAGCCATGTTTGTTTAATGTTTAACATGTTAACTTCATGCATGAAAAAGAGGTCATGCAGCGGTGTTCTACTAGGAATGAGAACTCGATCAATGATCGGATATAGAAACAGAGAGTGGAGAGAAGAGATAGAGCAAAATACAGAGATAGTTGTTAGATAAATGGGGAAAGGAGAGAATGAGAAAAAGAGGGAGAGAGAAAGAGATAGAGAGAGAGAGAGAAGGAAATAGAGAGAAAGAGAGGGAGAGGGAGAGAGAGATAGAAAAAAAGAGAAGAGAGAGAGAATGAGAGACAGAGAGAAATGAGAGATAGAGAGAGATAGACTGAGAGAAATGAGAGATAGAGAGAGATAGACTGAGAGAAATGAGAGATAGAGAGAGATAGACAGAAAGACAGAATGGGAGAGTTATTGAGAGAGAGTGGGAGAAAAAGAGAAACATAGTGAGATAGATATATAGATTGATAGAAAGAGAAAATGAAAAAGATAGATGGTTGTTAGACAAATGGGCGTAAGAAAGGGATATAAGTAGATAGAGATAGGCAGACAGAGAAAGAGATATAGAGAGAGTGAGGGGTGGGGGTTGTCAGATAGAGAAAGATAAATATATATAGAGAGATAGCGAGTGCGAGGTATAGAGAGAGAAAGAAAGAAAGAGAGAGGGAGGGAAAGAGACAGATAGAGAGATGGGAAGGTGAGAGAGAGAGGGGGAGTGAGAGAGAGAGTGAGAGAAAGAGAGAGAGCGAGAGAGAAAGAGAGAGAGAGGGAGGGAGAGAGAGTAAAAAGACATGTTTGTTTAATGTTTAATATGTTAACTTCATGCATGAAAAAGCGGTCATGCAGCGGTGTTCTGCTAGGAATGAGAACTCGATCAATGATCCGATATAGAAACAGAGAGTGGAGAGAAGAGAAATAGGAAAATAAAGTGTTAGTTGTTAGATAAATGGGGAAATGAGAGATAGAGAAAGAGAGAGAGAGAATAAGAGACAGACAGAGATATAGAGGGAAAGAGAGAGAGAGAGGGAGGAGAAAGAGAGAGAGAGGAGAGAGAAAGAGAGAGAAGGAGGAGAGAGAAAGAGAGAGGGAGGAGAGAGGAAGAGAGAAAAGAGAGAGGATGAGATAGATAATAAGAGAAATAAAGAGAGAGGGAATAAGAGAGAGTGAGTGAGAGAGAACAGAGAAAGAGAGAGGGAGAGATAGAGAGATAGATTGATAGATAGAGAGGGAATGGGAGAGAAGAGAGAGGGAAGAGAGAGATAATCGAGAGAGAAAGAGTGAGACGGAGAGAGAGAGGAGGGGGGAGAGGGGAGAGCGAGAGAGAGAGAGAGAAAAAGAGAGCGAGAGAAAGAGAGAAGGAGGGGAGAGAGAGCGAGAGAGAAAGATATAGACAGATAGAGAGAAAGAGAGATTGAGTGAGAAAACAGAGAATAAGAGAGGGAGAAAGAGAAAGAGAGAAAGAGAGAAAAAAGAGAGAGTGGGAGAGGGAAAGAGAGAGCGAGAGAGGGAGGAAAAGAGAGAGGGAGAAAGAGAGAGAGAGGGATGGGAAGGTAAGAGTGAGAGAGTGGGAGAGAAAGAGAGAGAGGGAGAGAGAGCGAGAGAGAGAGATGAAGAAAAAGATAGAAAGAGTAAAAAGCCAGGTTTGTTTAATGTTTAACATGTTAACTTCATGCAGCGGTGATCTACTAGGAATGAGAGAATATAGAAACAGAGAGTGGAGAGAAGAGAAATAAGAAAATAGAGTGATAGTTGTTAGATAAATGGGAAAATGAAAGAGAGAGAGAGAATGAGATAGGTAGGGAGAGAAAAAGAGGGAAATAGAGAGAAAGAGAGAGGGGGAGAGATAGAGAAAGAGAGATAGAGAGAGAAAAAGAGGGAAATAGAGAGAATGAGAAAGAGAGAGAGAAAGAGATAGATAGAGAGAAAAAAAAGAGGGAAATAGAGATAAAGAGAGAATAAGAGATAGAGAGAGAGATAGGGATAGATATTGAGAAAGAGTGGGAGAAAAAGAGAAACAGAGTGAGATACATATATAGATTGATAGAGAGAGAAAATGAGAAAGATAGATAGATAGAATGAGAGAGAGGTGAGATGGTTGTTAGATAGATGGGCGTAAAAAAGGGATATTGGTAGATAGAGATAGATAGATAGAGAAAGAGAGATAGAAAGAGTGAGGGATGGGGGTTGTCAGATAGAGAAAGATGAATAGAGGTAGAGAGAGAAAGAAAGAGAGAGGAAGACAGAGAGAGAGGGAGAGAGAGAAAGAGAGACAGAGCGAGAGAAAGAGGGAGAAAGAGAGGGAGGGAGAGAAAGAGAGAGAGAGGGAAAGAGATGAGAAGGTGAGAGAGAGAGTGGGAGGGAGAGAGAGGGAGATGGAGAGAGAGTGAAAGAAAGAGAGAGAGAAAGCAAGAGAGAGAGAGAGGAAGTGAGGGGGAGAGAGAGCGCGCGCGAAAGAGAGGGTAAAAAAAGTTGTCATGCAGCGGTGTTCAACTAGGAATGAGAACTCGATCAATGATCCGATATAGAAACAGAGAATGGAGAGAAGCGATAGAGGAAAATACAGAGATAGTTGTTAGATAAATGGGGAAATGAGAGAATGAGAAAAAGAGAAATAGATAGATAAACAGATAGATAGAGAGAGAAAGAGAGATAGAGAGAGAAAGAGAGGGAAAGAGAGAGAAAGGGAGGAGAGAGTAAGAGAGAGGGAAGAGAGAGAGAAAGAGAGATAGAGAGAGAGAAAAGAGAGAGAATTAGAGAGATAGGGAAAGAGATAGGGAGAGATATTGAGAGAGAATGAGAAAGAGTGAGATAGATACATTGATTGATAGAGAGAGTGGAAGAGAGAGGCTAAGATAGATTGAGAGAGAGAATGTGAGATAGTTGTTAGATAGATGAGCGTAAGAGGGATATAGGTAGAGATAGATAGATAGATAGAGAAAGAGAGTTAGAGAGAATGAGGGTTGGGGGTTGTCAGATAGAGAAAGATAATAGATAAAGGGAGAGATAGAGAGAGCGAGGGATAGAGAGAGAGGGAGAGAGAGGGAGAGGGAAACAGAGAAAGAGAGGGAGAGAGAAAGTGAAAGAAAAAGACACAAAGAAGGGAGAGAACGAGAGAGGGTGAGAGAGAAAGGGAGGGCGAGAGAGAGAAAGAGGGAGAGAGAGATGGGAAGGTGAGAGAGAGTGGGAGAGAGAGGGGGAGAGAGAGGGGGAGGGATAGAGAAAGCAAGAGAAAGAGAGAGAGTGGGAGAGGGAGAGAGAGAGCGAGAGAGAAAGAGAAAGAAAGAGAGAGGGGGAGAGAGAGCGAGAGAGAGAGAGTGAAAAAGACCTGTCTGTTTAATGTTTAACATGTTAACTTCATGCATAAAAAAGCGGTCATGCAATGGTGTTCTGCTAGGAATGAGAACTGGATCAATGATCCGATATAGAAACAGAGAATGGAGAGAAGAGGTAAAGGAAAATAGAGAGATAGTTGTTAGATAAATGGGGAAACGAGAGAATGGGAAAAAGAGAAATAGATAGATATACAGATAGATAGAGAGAGAGGGGGGAAGGAGAGAGTAAGAGAGAGAGAGGGAAGAGAGAGAGATAGGGAGAGAGAATGAGAGAGATAGGGAAAGAGATAGGGAGAGATATTGAGAGAGAAGGAGAAAGAGTGAGGTAGATATATAGATTGATAGAGAGAGAGAGTGAAAGAGAGAGGGTAAGATAGATAGACTAAGAGAGAGAATATGAGATGGATAGAGAAAGAGAGATAGAGAGAATGAGGGGTGAGGGTTGTAAGATAGAGAAAGATAAATAGATATAGGGAGAGATAGAGAGAGCGAGGGATAGAGAAAGAGGGAGAGAGAGGAGGAGGGAAATAGAGAGAGAGAGGGGGAGAAAGAGAAAGAAAGAGAGATAGAGAAGAGAGAGAGGGAGAGAGAAAGGGAGAGAGAGAGAGAGAAAGAGAGAGAGATGGGAAGGTGAGAGAGAGAGTGGGAGAGAGAGAGAGAGCGCGCGCGAGAGAGAGAGTGGGACAGGGAGAGAGAGAGAGAGAGAGAGAGAGAGAAAGAGAAAAAAAGAGGGGAAGAGAGAGTAAAAAGACATGTCTGTTTAATGTTTAACATGTTAACTTCATGCATGAAAAAGCGGTCATGCAGCGGTGGAGTGTGGAGAGAGGAGATAGAGGAAAATAGAGAAATAGATAGTTGTTAGATAAATGGGGTAATGAGAGAAATATAAAAAGAAAATTAGATAGATAGAAAGAGAGAGAAAAAGAGAGATAGTGAGAGAGAAATAGAGGGAAAGAGAGGGGGAGAGAGATAGAGAGAGGAAGAAGTGAGAGAGAGTGATAGAGAGAGCGAGAGAAAGATAGATAGAGAGAGAAAATGAGAGAGAAGGAGAGAGAGAGCGAGAAAGGGAGGCAGTGGAGAGAGAGAGCGAGAAAGAAAAAGAGAGCGAGAGAGAAGCTGAGAGAGAGAAAGAGAAAGGGAGAGAGAGCGAGAGAGAGAGAAAGAGAGGGAGGGAAAAGGAGAGGAAGAGGAAGAGAGAGAGAAGTTGTGAAAAAGAGAAAGAGTGATAGAGAAAGAGTGAGAGGGGGGGGGGAGCGAGAGAGAGTGAGAAAGGGAATGAGAGAGAGAGAGAAATGTGGAGAGAGAGATAGAGAGAGAAAGTGAGAGAGAGGAAGAGAGAGAACGAGTGAGGGAGAAAAAGACTGAGACAGAGAGTGGGTGAGAGACAGAGTGAGTGAGAGACAGAGTGAGTGAGATTGGTAGAGAGAGAGAGAGAAGGAGAACGAGTGAGAGAAAGAGCGGGAAAGAGAGTGAGAGAGAGAAAAAGAGAGAGAGAGCGAATGAGAGAGAGGGCGTGCGCGAGAGAGTTAGAGAGAGAGAGGAAGGAGAGAGAAAGTAGAAGGAGAGAGAGAAAAAAAGTGTAAGGTAGAGAGATAGAAAGAGGGAGAGAGAGGGAGAGAGAGAAAGAGAGAGAGCAAAAGAGAGAGTGAGAGAGAAAGATAGCGAGCGACTGAAAGAGGGAGAGAAAGCGCGCTCGAGAGAGAGAGTGAGAGAGATAAAGAGAGAGGGAGAGAGAGAGAAAGTGAGAGAGAGAGTGGGAGAGTGAGTGAGTGTGTGTGAGAGAGAGAGCGAGAGGGGATGAGAAAGAAAGATAGATAGATAAAGAGAAAGAATGAAAGAGAGATGGAGAGAGAGGGAGAGAGAACGTGTGTGAGAGAGAGAGAGAGAGAATTAGGGAGAAAGAGAGAGAGAGAGAGAGGAGAGAGAGGATAAAAGAGTGAAAGAGAGTGAGAGAGAGAATTAGAGAGAGAGAAGAGAGAGAAATAGTAAAAAGACATATTTCTTTAATGTTTAACATGTTAACTTCATGCATGAGAAAGCGGTCATGCAGCGGTGTTCTACTAGGAATGAGAACTCGATCAATGATCCGATATAGAAACAGAGAGTGGAGGGAGGAGATAGAGGAAAAGAGAGAGATAGTTGTTAGATGAATGGGGAAATATGAGAAATAGAAAAAGAGAATTAGATAGATAGAAAGAGAGAGTAAAAGAGAAAGAGAAAGAGAAAAAGAGAGATAGAGAGAGAGAAATAGAGGGAAAGAGAGAGGGAGAGAGATAGAGAGAGAAAGAAGTGAGAAAGAGTGACAGAGAGAGAGAGCGAGAGAAAGATAGAGAGAGAAAATGAGAAAGAGGGAGAGAGAGAGAAGGAGAGAGAGGGAGAAAGGGAGGCAGAGGAGAGAGAGATCGAGAAAGAAAAAGAGAGCGAGAGAGAGACTGAGAGAGAGAAAGAGAGTGTGTGAGAGAGAGAAAGGGAGAGAGAGAGAGAGAGAGAGAAAGAGAGAGAGGGAAAAAGAGAGGAAGAGGAAGAGAGAGAGTTGTGAAAAAGAGAAAGAGTTATAGAGAAAGAGAGAGAGAGAGGGGGGGGGAGCCTGAGAGAGAAAGAAAGGTGGAGAGAGAGATAGAGAGAGAAAGTTAGAGAGAGGAAGAGAGAGAACGAGTGAGGGAGAAAAAGAGAGAGAGAGAGAAAGAGTGGGTGAGAGACAGAGTGAGTGAAAGACAGAGTGAGTGAGAGAGGTTGAGAGAGATAGAAAGAGAACGAGTGAGAGAGAGAGCGAGAGAGAGAGTGGGAAAGAGAGTGAGAGAGAGAAAAAAAGAGAGAGCGAACGAGAGAGGGAGAGAGAAAGAGAGTGAGCGAACGAGAGAGGGAGAGAGAGAGGAAGGAGAGAGAAAATAGAAGGGGAGAGAGAAAAAGAGAAAAAGAGTGAAAGGTAGAGAGATAGAAAGAGGGAGAGAGAGGGAGAGAGAGAAAGAGATAGAGAGAGAGAAAATAAAAAGAGAATGAGAGAGACTGAGAGAGAAAGATAGCGAGCGACTAGGGACAGAGAGAGAGTGGGTGAGAGGTATATAGATAGAGAGAGAGAGAGAGAGCAAAAGAGAGAGTGAGAGAGAAAGATAGCGAGCGACTGAGAGATGGAGAGAGAGCGCGCGCGCGAGAGAGAGAGAGTGAGAGAGATAAAGAGAGGGGGAGAGAGAGAGAAAGTGAGAGAAAGAGTGGGAGAGTGAGTGAGTGTGTGTGTGAGAGAGAGCGAGAGAGGATGAGAAAGAAAGATAGATAGATAAAGAGAAAGAATGAAAGAAAGATGGAGAGAGTGTGTGAGAGAGAGAGAGCGAGAGAATTAGGGAGAGAGAGAGAGAGAGGGTAAAAGAGTGAGAGAGAGTGAGAGAGAAATAAAGAGAAAGAGAGAGAGAGAAATAGTAAAAAGACATGTCTGTTTAATGTTTAACATGTTAACTTCATGCATGAAAAGCGGTCATGCAGCGGTGTTCTACTAGGAATGAGAACCCTATCAATGATCCGATATAGAAACAGAGAGTGGAGGGAGAAGACAGAGAAAAATAGAGATAGTTGTTAGATAAATGGGGAAATATGAGAAATAGAAAAAGAGAATTAGATAGATAGAAAGAGAGAGTAAAAGAGAAAGAGAAAGAGAAAAAGAGAGATAGAGAGAGAGAAATAGAGGGAAAGAGAGAGGGAGGAGATAGAGGAAAAGAGAGAGATAGTTGTCAGATAAATGGGGAATTGAGAGAAAGGGAGGGAGATATAGGTAGAGAGAGTGAGAGGCAGAGAAAAAGAGACATATAGTAAGAGTGAAAGAACAGAGAAAGCAATAGAGAAAGAGAGAGAGAGAGGTGGAGAAGACAGAGGCAGAGAGAAAAAGATTGAGAGAGGGAAAGAGAGTATGTGTGTATATATACATCCATATACATAAAAACTTACACATACAAACATACGCACACATACAAAATACACACACATACACACAAACACACACAACAAATATATATATATATATATATATATAT
>BOPN01003765.1:87500-95000 GCA_017312705.2 Penaeus japonicus | reverse complement strand
GTTTCAACCATTAATATTACATCATCATCACCATTATTATTCTCATATCAATTTATTTTATCATATCGCCCTCATTGATGGTACTACTATCATTATTATCATTTTATGACCATATGTGTGAGTCTCACCTGTGCGTGGTTTTGCTGCGGCTGCCGCCTTGCGCCACCGCGACCGCCTGCGCCGCTCTGCCTGCTGCCAGAACCGCGACCCCGTTTAGCTGGTGACCTTGCGGGAGACGCGGGCGCTGAGTCGGCCGAGAATGGCGCCCTGGGGGCCACAGGGGCCACAGGAGCCACAGGTGCTTCAGGAGCCACGGGGGCATCAAGAGCCACAGGGGCATCATAAGTCACAGATGCAGCAGGTTCTACAGGAGCAGCAGGAGCCACGGGGGCGAAGGGCTTGGCTTCGTCGTCAAGGGACTTGCTTATCCCCGGGAAGACCTCGGGTCTGGGAGCCGGCGTGATGGGCACGGGAATGTCCGCCTTGACCTTGGACTTGGACTTGCGGGACGTCGGGGCCTGCAAACGGTGGTCACTTGAGACTCGAGCGCAAGGAAAGACACGGACAAAAGTGCTGTTGAAAATATCCATCGAGCAATTTTCGCAAACAGGAAAGCATGACTTCAGACAACAGAGTGTGTCAGCACAGTGATAGAGAACGAGCTCTTCAGTTGTTCCCACACTTATCTACCCCGCTCCCCCAGCGGAGCTCCACGCTCTCTCCAGCCCCCGGGCCCCAGCACTAACCTTGACCTCCGTCGAGAAAGTGGTTATGAGGTCACAGCAATCGGTGAAGGAGGCGCAGCAATACTCGGGGAAAAACTTGTCTTCGTTCAGAATGTTAGAGCATTGCTGAAAAGACGCAAAACATCGCGATTAAGACGAAAATTATGACAATAATCACCATCATTAGTATTATAGTCCACGAAGCTATTGTTGGCAATGTTATTGTTTCTTAGCGTCAAAGAGCGGTGACGCAAACACATCCGCACGCTGGCCTGTGACAGCGCAAGGGGCGGCCGCGCAGTCCTCACCTTACACGCCTTGAAGTAGTGGTCGCAGCAGGCGTTGTAGGCCTCGCAGCACTCAGGCAGCCGAGACACCTCCACGGCGTCGCAAGAGCCAGAGCAGAGCGAACACGCGCTGTCTCCCGGCTGGCAGTGGAGAGCCTGGCGTTTCCACCGGAGCACGGCCGACTCGGCGACGGTGGAGGCCGCTGCGGCGTCCTGGATCAGCACCGCCAGAAGCAGCAGCAAAGCGCACGCGATCCTCGTCTCCATTGCGACGCTGAGCCCGATGTGCCACGAGTCTGACCTTCGATGAGAACACACAGCGTTATTCACAGGTGGTGATAGTACGAGAACAACCAAAGAGTAACGCTATTGATTTTAGCAATAGTGATGATGATGATTATGATGATGATAATAATGATGATAATGATATTGATGATGATGATGATAATAAGAACAAGAATATATCATGATTACGATGATAATAATAAATTCATTGATAATGCTAAGGAATAACAATAGTACCAACAATGATAATCATAATTATAATGCTATTGATGATGATAATAACAACAACGACAATCATAATAATAATTATTATTATCATTATCAATGTTATCATCACTAGTATTCTCATTACTATTAACATTAAGTAGAACAGCGGAAATATCATTAGTAATGATAAAAATATTCAATATAGTAATAGTTATAAAGACAATCATAATGACAATGATAATAATGATGATAATCATATAAAATCAATAATGATGGGGATAGTAATGCTAATAATTATAATATGTATATTATGATGATAATGATTCATCAATATAACCGTAAGATAATAATGCTATTATCATTTACAATGATAACGATAAACATATCAATAATGAAGATGATGATAGTAGTAATGATCATGATGATAAGTATAACAACAGTAATAATGATAATAATGATAATGATAGTAACAACAGTGGTAGTAACATCAAGTTCAAAATAACATAATCATGATGATGCAAATAATGACAAACCCTAATTACGATAATAATTATAATGATAACACAGTACTAATAATAATCAAAAACAATGAGAACTATGACGATGCAATGATAATGTTGTAAATGATAGCAGTTGCAATAACAGTAATTGCAATGATGAAAATAACAATGATAAAGATAATGACACTGATAATTATGATGATCATAGTGAAGATTATGATTATAATTATTAAAATAACAATGGTAATGATAGTTATAACAAGGATAGTAATAACAATGATGATAATAATGATAATGATAACGTTTGTCACATAACAATGATGATAGCGATCTTGATAATCATTACAACAATAACAACAGTTACAACAACAATAGTTATAGAAATTATATTGAAAAGACAGCTATGATATAAACTAAGTAGTGATAATAACACGAATGATATTCATGACCATAAGAAATAACGAAGATGATATTACTGGTAATATGTTATTGATTACGACGAATTTTTTTAAGACTGGAAATAACAGTAATAATGGCAGTAACGGCGATAAAAGTGGTTGTAATAACCATCATCAAGATAACAAAACCATTCTGAACGTCAACCACAAAACTCCCATGATTATCTTTGACGTTTCACTTTCTCTTTCGCCTTTTTTTCTTCTTCTTTATTGCAATATACTCGTTTCCCTTCCAACGCGCGTGGGCGGCCGTCACACCGCCACGCCCGACCGAGAGCTGATCCGAAGGGGGAAAAAAATATATACTAACGTTTCCCCTTTTTTTTCTCTCTCGCTTCAGGTTTCTGTCGGACCTGAATTACCTAAATAGTGGATACTGTTGCCTTGTGTTGAACTGGTTTGCAACAATGGTTATTTGTGCATGGAACCGTCGGACTAAAAAGTCAGTCTACGTGACTCTTACATCAATCCGCGCCTTGGCGGATTTTCGTGAAGATAAACGGACCTTTTTTTCAAATGGCTGTTGCCAATGGGGAGAGTTATGCATTACCGTATTACCCTTTTGTAGAAGTTCGTTTGCTAGATAGGACAATATCAACAATGTCTGGCAATGAGTTGTAGAAAATAAGTTTCTTTGGCAATATGTAATGAAGTCTTTGTTTTAAATGACACCGCCAAAAAAAGCGAAAGGAAAATACATAAGTAATTGCCAAACAGCTCGGTGGAAAATGCGATTGACTGGTTACGCTAGTGCTGTCCACTCCATCGTACAATCTTTATTATTATTGTTGTTGATATCAACATCATTACCATTTCTATTATAATGATCATTATTATCACTGGCATTATCATCATTATCTATCACTATCATTATTATTATCATTATCATCATTATAATCATCCATCATTATCATTATTATCATTATAATCATCCATCACTAACATTATTATTATCACTATTATCATCATTATAATCATCCATCACTACCATTACTATTATCATTATTATCATCATTATAATCATCCATCACTAACATTATTATTATCACTATTATCATCATTATAATCATCCATCACTATCATTATTACTATCACCATCATCACTATTGCCATTACCATTATTGTTACCATTGCTTATATAATTAATAACTTAAGAGTGAGGAAAATTACCCAGGGGAATTCCACAGCCAAAACCAAACCCAAACAACTGAACAACCTTTAAGCAGAAGAAATGGCGCGGGAAGTGTTTCGAACCTCTTAGGAAATGTAACCGACTCAAAAACCGACAAAAGAATTACAAGGAGAGAGAGAAGGAAAAGATGGAGAATAGAAGGTCGAATATAATGTGTGAGAACATAAACATACACACACAGAAATAAATAAATTAATATATATATATACATATACATATACTGTATATACATACATATGTATGCATAACTATCTCTCTCTCTCTCTCTCTCTCTCTCTCTCTCTCTCTCTCTCTCTCTCTCTCTCTCTATATATATATATATATATATATATATATATATATACAATACCAACAATGTCTGACAATGAGTTGTAGAAAATAAGTTTCTTTGGCAATATGTAATGAGATCTTTGTTTTAAATGACACCGCCAAAAAAGCGAAAGGAAAATACATAAGTAATTGCCAAACAGCTCGGTGGAAAATGCGATTGACTGGTTACGCTAGTACTGTCCACTCCATCGTACAACCTTTATCTCTATTGTTGTTGCTATCACAATCATTACCATTTTTATTATAATAAACATTATTATCACTGGCATTATTATCATTATTATCACTATCCATCACTATCATTATTATCATCCATCATTATCATTATTATCATCATTATAATCATCCATCACTATCATTATTATTATCATTATTACTATCACCATCATCACTATTGCCATTACCATTATTGTTACCATTGCTTTTATAATTAATAACTTAAGAGAGGAAAATTCCACAGGGGAATTCCACAGCCAAAACCAAACCCAAACAACTGAACAACCTTTAAGCAGAACAAATGGCGCGGGAAGTGTTTCGAACCTCTTAGGAAATGTAACCGACTCAAATACAAAAGAATTACAAGGAGAGAGAGAAGGAAAAGATGGAGAATAGAAGGTCGAATATAATGTGTGAGAACATAAACATACACACACAGAAATAGATAAATGAATAAATGAATAAGTAAATAAATAAATATATATATATACATATATATATACATATATATACATATGTATGTATGCATAACTATCTATCTATCTATATGTATATATATAAATATATATATATATATATATATATATATATATATATATATATATATATATATATATACATATATATATACACACATGTGTGTGTGTGTGTGTGTGTGTGTGTGTGTGTGTGTGTGTGTGCGTATGTGTGTACGTGTGTGTGTGTGTACCCACACACAAGCACACATATATACGTATATATTATATAGATATATATATCTATACATATAGATAGAAAGGTAGATAGTTATACCTACATACATTCATATATATGTATATGTATATATGTGTATATATATATGTATATATATATATACATATATATATATATATATATATATATATATATATATATATATATATATATGTATATATATACATATATACATGTGTGTATTTGTATAAATACATGTATATACATACATATACATATATATGTGTACATATATATATATATATACATATATATATATATATATATATATATATATATATATATATATATATCATATAAAGAGATGAGGATAAAAATAAATAGATCAGCAGAATATATACACAAGTAAATACATATATATATATATACATATAAAAAAGAGAATGTCGCCCAAATAAAGATAAAGAGATAGACAGATAAATAAATACAGAGAGAAAACGAGATACCGTTAACCTAGCGCTGAGGTTGGCGACTGGTAAGACAAGTTGAGCGAGCGGTGGGCCGGAAGGTGGAGGGAGGGGGGGGGAGGGGGGGAGGAGACCGGCTGGAGAGGGGGGGAGGGAGAGAGGCCGAGGCTGGAGAGTAAAAGGTGTAGAGGCAAGGAGAGTGCGAGAGGGAGAGGGAGAGGGAGAGGAAGGGGTGGCAAGGTCACCCGGTTGTGCACGTGACCAGAACCGCTACTAGAGGAGGTGGGGGAGGGGGGGGGGAGGTGGGGGGTGTAAATAATCCGTTAGCCAAGAAACTGTTGCACTGAGGTACCGTGTCAGCCTGTCCACGTGTCTAACAGTGACAGTGATGACAGTGGCAATAACTGCGATCATGATGGATGGTAGATGATAATAGCGTTGAATTACATTTTTATGATAAAAAAAATATAGTAATCATAACAATGATGATAATATCATGCCAATGATAATGAATGATAATGATGGCAATGATAATGATTGTAGTGATAACGACAATAATCATGACAATGGTAATAATAACATTGATAAAGATAATAATGATTATAGTGATGATGATGATGGTTACGATGATGATGATAATAACAGTGATAATGATGATAATGAGAACAACAATAAGAATAACGATAATAAGAAGGATGATGGTAATAATACCGATGATGATGATAACAACAATGATGGTGAAGATGATAATGATAATGATAACAACATTAAGATTAAATGCTACGTCTACTACTTCTATTACAAGCGCTAATGAAGGTAATGACTATAACCATACAAATGCTAATTATGGTAACAACAGCAGCAAAAACAAAAACACCGACAAGAAACAAAAAGAAGGAAAGCCTTGTTATGAAAGACCTTGAAGAGCACTCAGAAAATAAAAATTTGAAGAAATTATGAAAATATTTGAAGATAAACAACCAGAAAATGCATATCAAGCGACAGACAGATAGACAGGCAGAGTGAGTAAGAGCTTGTGGGGAGGGGGGAGGGGAGGGTGGAGGGGGCGGGAGTAGAGAGGGTGGGAGGGGGGAGGAGGAGGTAAAGAGGGTGGGAGGCAGTCCTTGCATTCACTTCGTCAATCAACCGCAGAGGAAGGTCATTCGCTGTATCTATACGATCGAGCGATTTCACCATTTTCATGTCGGCCTCGATCGGATACATCCCACCATTTGGTTGCCATCACCATCATCTTGCATCGCTACTCCATTTTTTTGCAGTGATTTTCCCAAGTGCGCGAGGCAATGGGAGCCCGAAAGGCCACACCGACTTTCCCTGCGCTACCAGTAGACGCTGAAGGTTGAGGGAAATTGTAGCGACAAAAACGGCAGGACCAGCGGATGATTTTCACTTTCGTCTGTCGATCGCTCGTAGCCATTTGACTTCGAGGGAAGAGAGGGACACCGCGGCTGAGCGAGGCTAGAGGGTCTCCTTGGCTGGGATGCAGATGGAGAGGGAGGGAGAGGGAGGGAGGGAGGGAGTGAGAGAGGGAAGGAGAGAGGGAGAGAGGGTGAGAGGGAGGGAAAGAGAGGGAGAGAGGGAGGGAGAGAGGGAGGGAGGGAGGGAGGGAGGGAGGGAGGGAGGGAGGGAGAGAGAGAGAGATGAAAGGAAAATGAAACGAAGGACAAATAAGACAAAGGAACATATATAACATAAACCGAGACACAGAAGGACAGGGAAACGGAGACAGAAAGAAGTAATAAAAAGAGGCGAATAAAGTGTTACAAAGTGCCACCACACCATGTCTCTTATCCCTTACAAGGAGAGATTGCTTCCCGGAGACAGGTTCCCGTCGGTCGCCCCAAAGGTCAGATCTCTTGCATCCTCCCACGTCAGGGCAGGCAGGGTAGGGTTGGAGCAGGATAGGGGAGGAACAGGGGCAGGGGCAGGGTAGGGGCAGGGTAGGGCAGGGTAGGTGCAGGGGTAAGAAAAGGGTGTTAGGATAGGTGCAGGTAAAGGACAGGGAAAGGGCAGGAATAGGGACAATGTAGGGGCAGGGCAGTGACAGGTGAAAGGTCAGGACGATAGCAGAAGCAGTGAAAGTAATTTGCTGCTTCTGGTCGGTTCTCAAAGAGAGAGA
>BOPN01003765.1:67500-72500 GCA_017312705.2 Penaeus japonicus | reverse complement strand
TAATATATGCACATTTATCCATTCTAAGTAGTTTGATGAGGTGAGGGCCATTTGTAAAAGCTTGTATTTACGTATCTTCAGGAATTGGGATTGCAAAGGAAGAATTTTCTGAACTTAGACTAAAGCTTTTTTGCTAAAGATATAGTAATATATGTGCTCTCTTAACCTCGATCCGTTAAGGTTATACCAACCGAAATTAGCCCCTCCTTTTAACTCATAAGTACTGGAATACTTGAATAATATATTTCATGTGAAAAGAGAGAGTATTTCGTGAAAAAAAGATAAAGTCAGAGTACTGTTGATACCAATTTACGAAACACGCACAGAAAGTAGTCTATATTCAAATGTTTTGACCCAACATTGCAACAGTCACTTACCGGTTTACTGGTATATGGTATACCTACGTTTATGTCTACACCAAGGGTCGGCAACCCATGGCACCCGTGCCAAAGGATGCACACGAGGGGGTTGACTATGGCACGCCACGAGCATATTAGAAAACGATAATATTAATAATGATGACGATGAAGATGATAATGATAAAAAAAATGATAATTGTAGTGATAATAATAATGATGATGATGATAACAGTAATGATAATAATGATAATGATAAGAATAAATTTATGAAATAAAGAGGTAATGAAAAGTGTCCTTTTTATCATATATTTTTTACTGATTAACGAAAATAAGTAGATAAAACGAGAGGCCTTTATCCAATAGAGTGAAATGAACAATAATGGTGCTATTACAACCAGAAAATAAAACCGTATCTATGTCGAACGGCCCATTAATCCCTCTCCAAAGACGAAAGTCATGGACCTCCTTAAACCTCACGTGTCAGCCTTGAAAATGAACTGCGTAAGGTGGGCACATTGAAATCATGTTGCAAACAGATGGAAACATACCATGTAAAATACCATAACATTCTAATAGTATCCTGTTTTGGGCAATGATTATAATTTAAAGATTTAATGTCTCTGTTGAGTGTAGCAAGCCCGAGGCGCCATGACAGGTGATGACATCCCGTTTCCATCGCAGACACAGGACGACTTGGGGATGACTTTTCCATGTTCCTCAGTTTGTTAACATTATCATACACTTCCTATGTATGTTTGAACTAGCGATTTTTTTTTTTTTTTAATGAAATGGGCTTCATTCTGGCGAGTTATAAATGGAGAAAAAAATGGCCTGAGTTATGTGCTGACGGGAAAATTCAATGGACCTAAAGATACTGAAAATTACAGGTTAATGGGTTAATTGATAGGGTGCCAGCCGTATCATAATGATAGCAAAATGGAAAAAAATATTGCAAGGCACTCAACATAAGAGACGGTGTATTTTGTGTCAATAGCAAGAGCAAAAACATGATTTCGACTGGAAAGATGGAAGTGGTAGTACAAGTTTAGTGATTGTAAATACAGACTCATCATATCTTATAATGATGCAGTCGAATATTCAGCTTAGAACCCAAACAAAGGAACCGAAAACCCCTCGCAACAATGTTAATGGCTTTGACAAAATGTATTTAATTACTCAAATTCGACTCTTTGACACCTCGAACTGCGAAGCTGAATGTTCATCACCTGTGGCTCCACTGAAGACATTTGGGCTGAGGACTTCCCTGAAGAAGGCACAAGGTACAGTTGGTTTGATTTTGAGACAGCAGACAGATCATTCACTGAACATCTGACTGATTAGTAAATTTCGTCTCCTTTTGTCTAAGCAGGTAACAAGGAAGTTTGTACCAGTAGTTTATTATATATTTACCTGACTATTTATGTTATTTCTGCAAAGTTGGAAATTCTAGACAACGTTAGTCTTCCCTCCATGTGTGGGATTTGTAAATGCTCATTATGCTGTTAACAGCACAAGTGCAAACTTATTCAGAACGAGAGCTGGTATTCAGGAACTGAAGTTAAACCTTGATTTTGACCTAAACTACATTACGTGCATAGAGAGACATCTATATAACATTACTATTGGTGATACCAACATATCTCTCTGTTCATATCTAGAGACACAGGCAAACCTTTAAGTTTTCCTAATGTGAGTTACCTGGACCTCGAGAAGTTCATAAGCTTGTTTGATTTTATGAAAGGGGTTTGTTTGTCACCATTCTCAGACATCTGAATGGGAAATTGGAGGATATTTGCTTGTAGTACAAACACAGAGAAACAGAAAAATAGATTCAGTACAGCATACATATGGCAGGTCACAGCCAGAGGACTGAGAGACTTATTGATAATCTGTAACAGTTCCAAGATATGAATACCCTAGCTTGAAAGATCCCCCCACCCATACCCCCCCCACACACACACACACACACACACACACACACACACACACACACACCCACATATATATATACATACACACCAGTATGATAACAATCGGATGATTATAATTCTGATACGAACATATTTTTCCAAAGGACTTTCTATAATTGGACTAATGGATTCCAAAGAGATATATATATATATATATATATATATATATATATATATATATATATACATATATATACATATATATATATATATATACATATATATATATATATATATATATATATATATATATATATATATATATATATATATATATCATCATCATCATCATCAGCCTGTATCACTCCACTGCAGGACGCAGGCCTCTCTCAATCTTTTCCAGTCATTCCGGTCTTGTGTCCTCTGATTCCAATTTACTCCTGCGAAATTCGCTATTTCATCCCGCCATCTAGTCATTGGTCTAGCCCTGGGTCTCTTTGTGTCGTGTATTACCCATTCTGTTGTTTTCTTTGTCCACCTGTTGTCCTGTCTCCGATATATATATGTCCAGCCCACTGCCACTTTTTCTTCTTGACGCTCTTGAATATATCCTCTACTTTTGTTTGTTGCCTGATCCATGTGGCCTTTTTCTTGTCTCTTAAGCTAACTCCTAGCATAAGCCTTTCCATTCCTCTTTGGGCGCTTACTAATTTCCTCTCGAGTGCCTTGGTCGTAGTCCATGTCTCTGATCCATATGTCATGACGGGGAGGACACATTGGTAAAAAATCTTTCTCTTTAGACATAGTGGCAGACGACCTCGTAATATATTACTATGTGTACCGAGGGCACTCCAACCTAGCCTGATTCGCCGTTTTATCTCGGCTTCGCAGGATGAACTCGACTGGATGAGTTGCACTAGGTATACATACTCGTTCACTGCTTCTAGTACCTCGCCCTGTATTTGTATTTGCTTAACTGGGGTTCGACTGTTGAACATGACTTTAGTCTTTTTCATGTTCATTTTAAGGCCAATCTTCAGACTTTCCCTATTTAAATAGCTTATTAATTGTTGTAGTTCATCTGCTGACTCGCCGAAAAGAAAATAATGTCATCTGCAAATCTTAGATTGCTTAAGTGCTCATTCCCTATTTTAATCCCTCTCTCTTTCCAATCTAACTTCTTGAATACTTCCTCCAAGCAGGCTGTAAACAGCTTCGGTGAGATGGTGTCGCCCTGCCTAACACCCTTTTTATTGGTATTTCATTGGTTTCTGCGTGGATTTTGATGGTCGCTGTACCATCCTCTAATAATCTGCTGTATATTTACTCTACTCCTTGTTTACGAATTGCATCTAGTACTGCAGATATCTGTACCGAATCGAATGCCTTTTCATAATCTACGAATGCCATACACAGGGGCTTCCTATATGCGTTTGTTTTCTCTTTTATTTGAGCTAGTGTGTGGATATGGTCTGTAGGTGAGAATCCGCTGCGGAACCCTGCCTGTTCCCTGAGATGTTTTGGATCTAATGTATCGGTGATACGGGCTGTGATGATTTTTGTGAACAGTTTATAGATTGCTGAAAGGAGGCTTATAGGTCGGTAATTCTCTAAGTCTTTTGTGTCTCCCTTTTTGTGTATTAAAATTATTTTTGCGTTTTTCCAGGCCTTCGGAATTTTACCGACGCTTAGACATCTGTTATAAAGACTGGTCAGTTTTACTGCCGCAATCTCTCCTGCATCTTGAATAAGATCTACACTAATGCCGTCTTCTCCTGGTGTTTTTCCTCTTTTCATGCTTTTTAGTGCCCTATTTACTTCATCTACCGTGATGTTTGGAACGTCTCCAATTGTTGTGTTTGTCTCCGTATGTGGTTGATCGTTTGAGTGGTATAAGTCGCGATAGAAGTCTTCTATTACTTTGATAATTTCATTTTTATTGTATGTCAATTCTCCGTTGGGTTTCTTTACTGTATACATTTGTTTTTTCTCTATTCCGAGCCTCCTCTTTGTTGCCTTAAGGCTTGTGCCGGCAAGCAGAGTTTCGTTTATTTTTCGTATGTTAGATTTGCGTACATCCTCTTTCTTGTTCTTGTTTATCGTCTTAGTCAGCTCTGTTGATTCTATCTTGCCTCTGATTGATGTTATTTTCATGTCCCTACGCTGTTACATAAGCTCTTTTGTCTCCACCGAAAGTTTACTGAACTTTTCTTTTTCGTCTTTACCCCCTATTTCAAGTGCAGCTTCTAATATATATATATATATATATATATATATATATATATATATATATATATATATATATATATATATATATACATATATATATATATATATATATATATATATATATATATGTGTGTGTGTGTGTGTGTGTGTGTGTGTGAGTGTGTGTGTGTGTGTGTGTGTGTGTGTGTGTGTGCTTGTGTGTGAATATCCTCTGCATAAGTGAGGTAACCACCATGGGGGCGACTTTGTCACTTTTCCATTGGGAAAAGTGACAGAAACAGTTTCGGCCCCAAGTTCCGGTTATGGTACTGAAAGGGTTGGCACATGTCTCTGCCTTTACGCAACCTGCATTTATCTCTCTCTCTCTCACTCTCTCTCTCTCTCTCTCTCTCTCTCTCTCTCTCTCTCTCTCTCTCTCTCTCTCTCTCTCTCTCTCTCTCTCTCTCTCTCTCTCTCTCTCTCTCTCTCTCTCTCTCTCTCTCTCTCTCTTTCTTCCCCCCTT
>BOPN01003765.1:62500-65000 GCA_017312705.2 Penaeus japonicus | reverse complement strand
CCATCCTTGCAACCCCCCCCCCATCTCCCACCACTCCACCCCACCCCCCTACCACCCCCTTTTCCCCAGCAATCCAGGAAGAGGAGGCAGAAGCCACGCCCCTCGAAACTACATTCGCTCGTAAATCCGACCCAGACGGAGTACGGAGCGAGCGAAGACGTTATGTAGTGCACGGTATACGTAGAAGAGTTTATACGTAATCGACTGGAAAATTGGAAAATGACGTAGAGGCGGAATACGCGGCGTGTCGTGGCGAGAGCGCGTACGGATGAGAAGATAAAGGGAAATAAAAAAGGTGTTTGATTAAGATGAACGGAGAGATCAGTGTTAGTGTCGGTCTGTTAGAAGATGTTTTGTGTGTTCGATTTTTTGCAAGAAGTCGGAAAAGGAATTGAATTTCGATTTTGTAAATTGGTTTGGGATGTGGAACTTGAGGAAACTGATGAAAACCAAAGAGTGATCTCATCAAAATACGGATTAATAGAAGAAATAAAAGAGGGAGTGAGCGAGAAAGAGAGAGGGAGAGAGAAAGAGAGAGGGAGGGAGAGAGAGAGAGAGAGAGAGAGAGAGAGAGAGAGAGAGAGAGAGAGAGAGAGAGAGAGAGAGAGAGAGAGAGAGAGAGAGAGAGAGAGAGAGAGAGAGAGAGAGAGAGAGAGAGAGAGAGAAATAGAGAGAGAGATAGAGATAGAGAGAGAGAGAGAGAGAGAGAGAGAGAGAGAGAGAGAGAGAGAGAGAGAGAGAGAGAGAGAGAGAGAGAGAGAGAGTGTGAGAGAGAGAGAGAGAGAGAGAGAGAGAGAGAGAGAGAGAGAGAGAGAGAGAGAGAGAGAGAGAGAGAGAGAGAGAGAGAGAGAGAGAGAGAGAGAGAGAGAGAGAGAGAGAGAGAGAGAGAGAGAGAGAGAGAGAGAGAGAGAGAGAGAGAGAGAGAGATAGAACGAGAGAGAGAGAGAGAGAGAGAGAGAGAGAGAGAGAGAGAGAGAGAGAGAGAGGGAGAGACGAAACTTCTCGACAGGAAACAGTTTAGCGGATTATCAAGCTGATAAAGTTCCTGATTTGCAAGTCATAGTATATTCACACTTTGCTCGAGAAGTTGATTTACAGCGCAGTATATGCTTCAAAAGTGGTGCTATGCCTCATATACCAGAGGGGTTCGTTGTGAGTGTTATGCCTTCATGAAAATTTTGTTGATGCGCCATAGTGGTTTGTCCGTAATTTTAGTTGAAAGTTGACCCAGTTGACGGAATTGCTTCTTGTGCAAGAAAAGATATCCTTATGGTAAAATAGATACACCCAAATAATCCTAGATCTCGTGATCCTAGCAAGTGAGGACAAGGTGTCAGCATGCAGAGGCCGAGGAAGCAAATAGCCTTAGCACCTACATATCTGCAGTGAAAAGGCAGAGCGCATTAACTCCAAAAATGCGATTTTTATGAATTTGGTATCTGTGGAATCGTCATTTAAAGACGAAGACGATACAACCATCATGGTGTCTGAATGTCAATAAAGGTATGGTCAGTTTTGTATATCGATAACAATGATAGGAGTAAATGTACATGCAGCCAAACCTTTAACATCGATTTTCTCAAAACATGGATTTTGCGTTTTGAGTTCTGCCTTTTTGCTGCAGATACTTTATTGTTCTACTTATAGGTGGATTGTGACCAAGTAATACTCTCTGATAAGCGTACAATGGAGAAAAAAAATCTAATTGAAAGTGCGCAGAAAAGGAATACAAGTTATTGAAAATTACCACAGCAAACACACAGAGGGTAAACGAAGCTAAGCGATTTATTCAAAAGAGAAGAGAAAGAGAGTAAAAAAAAGAAAAACAAAGAAAAAGATAAAAAAAATAAGGTAGATCACACCCAGGGAATACTCAGTGCCACTGAGTTTTTTTTTCTGTTTTTCAAAAGGAAATACAAGAGACTTACAAAATAATTCGATGGGAGGTCAGAAAAGGAGAATGAATGAAAGAAAATAGAACTACCCATCATAAAAAATAACGGAGAAATATAAAGAAAAAGACAAGTAAAAAAAACGAAAATAATTTCAAAGGGACACGATAAAAACTAAGATAGGAAACAAGGAGAGGAGAGAAAGTAGTGGAAAAGAGATACAAAAAAAGTGAGAAAATATTCCTATATTGTGTTTCATTTCCTTATTTATTCTCTTTATTCTTTATCCTCGTCTTCCTTGCCGTTATCTATTCCTTCCCTTTGTTGTCTTCCCTTTATATTCTACTGGTTTTATTTTTTTCCCTCGTATTATGATCCTTCTCTTTCTCTCACCCCCCTCCCTTTCTTTCTCTCTCTCTCTGTCTCTCTCTCTCTCTCTCTCTCTCTCTCTCTCTTTCACACACACACTATCTCTCTCTGTAACCTTGCAATAACCATTTGTATATATCTTATGTCTGTTATTTGTTATTATGTCCATCGAATATTATTTCCATATATGCTTTTGCTATTGTATTTTATATAATGCATTCATCAATGTAATCTGTATC
>BOPN01003765.1:55000-57500 GCA_017312705.2 Penaeus japonicus | reverse complement strand
ACCCAGAGGCCCGCCGACGCCTCCCTTCCTCAGGAGGAGACAACGCCCAACGGAAGGCAGCAGCACGACGAGGAGGCAGCCCCGCAGACGAGGACCTCGCACGAGGATGGCCGCCACGCGAGCCCAGACGCCTCGCGCCAGGAAAGCTACTATGCATGTGTATATGTGTGTGTGTGTGTGTGTGTGCTATATATACTATATAGTCATTATTAGAAACTCACATATATAGATAAGTAAAACACACACACACACACACACACACACACACACACACACACACACACACACACACACACATATATATATATATATATATATATATATATATATATATATATATATATATATATATATATATATATATATATACATATATATACAGATATATATACATATATATATATATATATATATATATATATATATATATATATATGTATATATATATATATGTATATATATATATATATATATATATATATATATGGGGGAGGGAGAGAGAGAGAGAGAGAGAGAGAGAGAGAGAGAGAGAGAGAGAGAGATTTGAGATTAAGAATGAAAGCAAATCCTAAAAATAAATCATGGACTCATATATATGATGGAATTATCAATGCTTCGTAACTTACATGCTAAAATAATCACATAACATCTGCTGCCTTACAGGTCCTCGCGGCGCTGACGTCTGCCTTCGTGCATCTCGGGATCGGCAGCGTGTTGGGTTTCTCGGGCGTGACCTTACCCGAACTAACTGACCCGGTCTCTCCTGACCTGGTCTTGAACACATCCCAGGCTGCTCTCTTTAGTAAGTATTTAGTAACACACTTTGTCTTTGTTCTAAAATGGGTCGCAATTGTGTTAGTACATGTGCAATGATAATATTGCACAATATTCTTACTGTCTTGAGAAAGATTTTTCGGTCCTTTCAAAGCGTGACTGACTCCTTGCAGGCAGCGTGATCAACCTGGGCGCGGCGGTGGGATCGACGGCCGCGGGCGCGCCGCAAGTGTGGCTGGGCCAGCGGGTGATGCTGCTCTTGACGCTGCCGGTGTCCCTGGCGGCCTGGCTGCTCATGGCTGCTGCGCCCAAGGCGTGGATGGTGATCGCTGCTCGCGCCCTACAGGGCCTCACGATGGGCTTCCTGGCTGGGTCCTCCAATAACTACGTCGTGGAATTGGCCCATACGAAGTTCCGAGGCCTCCTCATGGCCATGCTCGACGTGTCACGCCAACTCGGCTACCTACTCGTGTATGCTACGGGCAGCACCTCCCTCAACTGGCGACAGGTGGCACGGGTATGCGGCGTGGTGACACACCTGCTGCCTCTGCTCGGCCTCCTCTGCCTGCCCAATTCCCCGCGCTGGCTGGCTGCGCAGGGGCGGCTCGGGGAGGCGCGGGTCGCCCTTATGTTCTTCCGGGGCCGCGGCTACAACTGCGACCAAGAAATGGCAGACATCGCACAGACGAGAGAAGAAGGGCGATGTAGTCCGAGGAGCCAAATGCAGGAGATGAAAAATCCTGAAACTCTAGGCAGGATTGTGCTGCTCGCCTTCTTGCTGTTCATATCCAATTTCACCGGCAACTTCGTCGTCAGCGCCTACGTGGTGCCAATCTTCGAGGCGGCGGAGGTGGTGGCCAGTCCCTACGCGGCTGCCATCATCGTCGGTTGCGTGAGAGTAATCGGGACGCTGTTCTACTTGTCCGTGGTGGACCGTGCCAATCGCAAATTCCTCTTGGTGTCCTCGACGCTCGTCTGCGCGGCTTCCATGGCTCTCCTTGGCTCCTTCTTCTACGACCATGAGAATTCCGACGACGTGAGCCACCAGCGATGGCTCCCCCTGGCCTCCGTTGCCGCCTTCACCCTCGCAGCCAGCACTGCCTTCCCAGTCTTGAGCCTCTTCCGAAGCGAGATTCTGCCCACCTCCGTTCGCGCAACGGCAGTCGCCTTCCTCTATTCCGTATTCTTCATCGGCGCCTTCTCCGCTTCCCAGTCCTACCCCGGCGCTACCTTGGTTCTTGGCCACCACGGCACCTTCTGGACTTACAGCGCCTTCGCTCTCCTCGTTGCGGTGGTGGGCGGGCTCGCTCTCCCTGAAACGCGGGGCCAAAGCCTCGAACAGATCAGTGGCTTTGTGAATCAACGGATGCGAACTCAGGCGAACGGGGGCGCCTCCTCAGGCAACCACTAACGCTGCCTCTAGGACCTTGCTGACGTGGTGACACTAGAAAGGAGGAAACACGTGATGCCAAAGGATTTCACTGATTCATGATTTTATTCACGAACAGGGAAAGCGTGACTTCTATGGTCAAAGCCAGCATTTCATTTTAAGAATGAGCTGCGTAATGTCAAAATACTGTATACAAATCTTTGTTATAAGATTTTATTTTAAGTATTTCATATTTTTACACATTTATTTTGCTATGACAAGTGATATTTTTAGCTATCATACATTTTTTTTTACCACCACATCACCCTTTTTCACTCTTATGCATCTATCATTTAT
>BOPN01003765.1:15000-22500 GCA_017312705.2 Penaeus japonicus | reverse complement strand
GTCTCAGAAAAGATTTTGCCATGTAAGTGCTGTTTTGGTGCAAACGTGATCCCCTATGCTTCCTCCCCCTGTTTTTTTTCTCTTACAATGCCGTCTTCTCCTCCACCTCCTCTTCCTCCCCTCCCTCCTCCTCCTCCTCCTCCTCCTCCTCCTCCTCCTCCTCCTCCTCCTCCTCCTCCTCCCTCCTCCTCCTCCCCTCCCTCCCTCCTCCTCCTCCTCCTCCCTCCTCCCTCCCTCCTCCTCCTCCTCCCTCCTCCTCCTCCTCCCTCCCTCCTCCTCCCCTCCCCCCTCCTCCTCCTCCTCCCTCCTCCTCCTCCCTCCTCCTCCTCCTCGATATTCCTATTCTTAATCTTGTTCTTTCCTTTTTCCCTTTCTATCTTCCCTCTTTCAGGTCGTCTTCTTCTCTTGTATTTTTATATCCTATTCTTATGCCTATCGTCTTCCTCCATGTTTTTCTTCTTCTTCCTCCCTCCTCTTCCTCTTCTTCCTCCTCCTCCTCCTCCTCCTCCTCCTCCTCCTCCTCCTCCTCCTCCTCTCTTTCCTATTATTTTTCCTTGTTCATGTTCTTTGTTCAGTTATTATCATTATTTTAGCATTTCTCCCTTTTATTTTTTAGTATCTTTTAGGAATTTGTATGGGCCTTTCTCCTTGTACCTATGCAACATAAATGTAAAAGATGATAAAGTACTGAGAAGGCAAAATAATAATATTAAAAAAAGAAAGATAGATGGAGAAAAAGAAAAGAAAGAAGATAAAAAATTGGGGAAAAAATGAATTCCACATTGGTTTTAAAGTAATGATGCCCTCCTCCCCCTCTTCTCCATTCTCCCCTCCTTCCCTTCTCCTCTCCTCTCTTCCCCCCTCCTCTTTCTCCCCTTCTCTTCCCTCCTCCCCTTCTCCCCATCACCTGCCTCAACACCCCTACCTACTCAGTCCGACTCATCCTAACCAAACCCCACATCATCCTCAACCCACCCAGCCATCCTAACCCACTTCACCCCAACCCACCCAGCCATCCTAACCCACTTAACCCCAACCCACTCCATCCTGCCCCAACTCAACCCATCCTAACCCAACCAACAAGTTTGACCCATAATACTCAACCATTTTAGCTTGGTACTCTCTATTTTATACCACCTCAAACTAAGCCAACCCACCCCTAGTCCCATCCCAGCACACTTAAACCCACCCACCATCTTACCTTAGCCTATTCCACCCCCCACCCCCCTCTTGTTTCATCAACTTCATTCACTTTATTGCTATTATTATATATATATATATATATATGATTATGATTACTACTACTGCCAACACTATTTCTATTGCTCTTAATTTGATTATTGATATTTTCACTATAATTATTATTGATGTTGATTTAATATTTATTGATGATTTGTCTAGCATTATTTAATCAATAATTTAATTTTGAGTTACTAATTATTATATCATTTATATATTTCTGACTTTACTATCAGTCTATCCATCTACATTATCTGGTTTATTTTTTATTTCTTGTCGCCACTGTCATCTCACGTACCAGTGATGAAATTTAAGAATGCTTTCTGTTGATCTTATCAATGGTGCAGTTTTAACCTGTATCTTTTTTTTATTTCTTTATTTTTTTAAACCCATAATACTCAAGAAATGATATTTTTTCCTGATGATACGTCAACTCTCTTTTCATGCGTTTCATATATTCATAAATCAGATTTAAAAGTGCTCTTATTTATACTAACATGTAACTCTGTATGGATGAAGTAACAGATATGATTCTGTCGAAGATTTTCCTACGAAAGGATAAGGTTCAAAATTTCCTGAAGACATTTGAAGCATAATAATACATATTGAGCCCAAAGGGTTAAGCATGTCACCTTGCCTGCCAGATATGAATGCATGTCATTGACTTGGTCTTTCACCCAATTTTTGAAGTGATAAAATTGTTATCATTCTTGTTGCTATTATATTTATTGTAATTTGTTATTCCTGATTGTGTGCAAGTTGTCATGATATTGTTGTTGATGCTAATATTTTCTTTTCATTGTCAGTGTTATTATGACCAGTGTTTTATTTGTACATTTGTTATTATGTAGTATTATTTATTTATTTTATTATTATTGTTTTCATTATTATCTCCTTTGTTAATATTTCACTTTTTGAATGCCGCTATTGGTATCAGTACAGCTATTATATTTCATACTGATGGTGTTTTTAACATTATTATTATTATTATTAACAGCATAATCATAATAATAATAATTTCTAACATTATTATTATCATTATTATTATTATTATTATTGTTATTTTTATTTTACTTTATTACATTATTATTATTATTGTAATTGTTGTTATTGCTGTGAAGATGATGATGATACTGATGATGGTTATTAAAATTAATGTTTATTTTCATCATATTATTATCATCACCATCATTGTTTGTATTAGTGTTATGCAGAAGCATAATTAAATTCTGGGTGGTACACCAAGAGATTTGATAATGTAGTTTAACAAAGTCGACTCTAAGCTGATGCTTCAGTCATTATTTTCTTTTAATATATTTGCGAAAATAGGATCAGTAGTTTTATTAATCCCCCCCACATTTTACCCTTTTCCATTTTTCTTTGGAAAGTTTCTCAATGCAACATGAAAAGTGTCACTTTCCAATTTTCTTTGGAAAGTTTCTCGATGCAACATGAAAAGTGTCATTTTCCAATTTTCTTTGGAAAGTTTCTCGATGCAACATGAAAAGTGTCATTTTCCATTTTTCTTTGGAAAGTTTCTTGATGCAACATGAAAAGTATAATTTTCCATTTTTCTTTGGAAAGTTTCTCAATGCAACATGAAAAGTGTCATTTTCCAATTTTCTTTGGAAAGTTTCTCGATGCAACATGAAAAGTGTCATTTTCCATTTTTCTTTGGAAAGTTTCTCGATGCAACATGAAAAGTATCATTTTCCATTTTTCTTTGGAAATTTTCTCGATGCAACATGAAAAGTATAATTTTCCATTTTTCTTTGGAAAGTTTCTCGATGCAACATGAAAAGTGTCATTTTCCATTTTTCTTTGGAAAGTTTCTCAATGCAACATGAAAAGTATCATTTTCCATTTTTCTTTGGAAAGTTTCTCGATGCAACATGAAAAGTATCATTTTCCATTTTTCTTTGGAAAGTTTCTCAATGCAACATGAAAAGTATCATTTTCCATTTTTCTTTGGAAAGTTTCTCAATGCAACATGAAAAGTATCATTTTCCATTTTTCTTTGGAAAGTTTCTCGCTGCAACATGAAAAGTATAATTTTCCATTTTTCTTTGGAAAGTTTCTCGCTTCAACATGAAAAGTATAATTTTCCATTTTTCTTTGGAAAGTTTCTCGATGCAACATGAAAAGTATCATTTTCCATTTTTCTTTGGAAAGTTTCTCGATGCAACGTGAAAATTATCAGGTGTGATGGCAAGTGCAGTACCACTTGTGTCGTCAAGTATCACCTGATCTCAGATGTACAGTACAGGTAAATCAAGTGGATTACTAATAGAGAGATTCTTCATTTTGGGGTGTTTTTGATTGTACTTTGAGTCAGTTTTACATATTTATTTGCTACTAATATTAGATACATATACAAGGCATATATAGGTCTGGAAACAGAAGTACATCCATTTGTCATTATTAAGATATTTATCATAATACAATATATGTATGTGTGTGTTTGTGTGTGATAGAGAGAGAGAGAGAGAGAGAGAGAGAGAGAGAGAGAGAGAGAGAGAGAGAGAGAGAGAGAGAGAGAGAGAGATGCATAGTTAGGTATATTAAAACACACACACACACACACACACACACACACATACACACACACACACACACACACACACACAAACATACACACACATACACACACAAACATACATATATACATATATTACATGCACACACTGTTATATATAAATATATATATATATATATCTAAGAACAGACAAGTTCAACAGCACCAAAAATGTCAGTCATAAGCACCTCTTTCTTTGACTATCAACTTGGAGGATTTAATCCTTGAATTGCAATATTTGCTCTCGTCTGCCTGGAAGCTGAGTCGTATGTAATGTTTATTCTACAGTCATTTGTGTAATAATAGCTGCATTGGCAGTACTGCACTGAGCGTTAAACAACTTTTCATCCATAGAACTGGATGTAAAATTTGAATTATTAAGAATTATGAGAAAATCATATAACATGTTATGACACTTTAGAATGTCGCACAAGTCAGTGAAGCATAAATTACATTTTGCACAAACAATTTGCTGGTACGTAGGTCGTCACACCATAATAATTGTTCAAGTGCTGTAGTTGCTTCAATAAAATTTATGATAGGATGAAGCAAGAATTAGCGTAAGAAACATGTCTCACTTTGAGACAAATACTGGTGTTGAACAGAACATAAGATATGATCAAAGATATGAATAAAACATACCAATGTCATTGTCATATTTAAGATAGTAATTGAAACTATCACTGCTTTTCTACGCACCAATTATCACTGGATTACACTGTATGTATTAACTATTAGTTTTCATGACAAAACTATAGTAATTCACATGCAGCATTTCATGCTTTCTATGGTAAATATTGAATTCCAGAAATATACCAAACGGCTTAATTGCACTTCTTATATACATTTTTTTTTACCATTGTCTTCTTTTGAATTTCATATTATAGTCATTATTAACCCTCGCATGACTTTACTGACAAATAATGATGCAAATGTGACGAGAAAATATTTACAACGGGACATCTTAATTAAGCAGCAGAATGTTCCCCTTTCGTAAGTCGGAATCAGGCAAGCGAGGATTTCTTTCAAAAACAGCGAGTGTGTCGCATTCCTGGCTTCCCTCTGTACTCTCGGATCCTCTCCCTCACATGACGTTTATCTCCCGCGGGAGTTCTGCGTCGCCGACCCCCCTCACGTCAATCTCCTCCTCTTCGCTCACCTCCTCTTCCTCCTCCTCCTCCTCCTCGTCCTCGTCCCCTCCGTCGACGAGACACTCCATCTCAGCCAGGTCTTCGCTCTCAGCTTCGTGCGAGCTCTCTAATAATTCTTTCTCGCTGGTCTCCTGCTGCTGCTGCGGCGTCGTCTGCTGCAGCTGGGCATGCGTTTGCTGTTGCTGTTGCTGTTGTTGCTGCTGTTGTTCCCGCTTCTTGAGCTCCGCGTGTCGCCACTTCATCCTTCTGTTTTGGAACCAGACCTTTACCTGCAGAGGGAAAGGGGGAGTTAGATTTTTTCTGGATCGATTTTAGGTCATGAATAGAAATGAGAGAAAAAAAATAACATGGATAAGACTGATAGTGAGAAAGGGAGAGAGGGGGAGGGAGGGAGGGAGAGAGGAAGGGTGAGAGTGAGAGAGAGAAAGAGAAAGAGAGAGAGAGAGAGAGAGAGAGAGAGAGAGAGAGAGAGAGAGAGAGAGAGAGAGAGAGAGAGAGAGAGAGAGAGGAGAAAGAGCGATGTTCTTACCTGAGCGTCGGTGAGGCCCAGAGTGGCAGCCAGCTGCCGTCTGTCGGGCTTCGTGATGTACTTTTGCAGCTGGAACCTTTTCTCAAGACCTTTCCTTTGCAGGTTGCTGAATACCGCCCGCGTCCAAGTCCGTTTCCGCCGCCCGTGGCTTCCGCCTGTGACGCCCACGCCAAGCACCTCGTGGCGGTGAGCTGGCCCGCCCATGCTGCCGCCGTACACTGAAAAGACCAAAGGAATACCTGTTTATTTTGTGTCAGTCAAACATTTGTCCGCGACATGGGATAAATTCACGCTCACAGCCATTCATGGGACTTCCCTCTCGCGTTTGACTATTTTGGCTGGCGATACTCTCGAGGATCACCTAGTGATCAAAGTGCCAGATGCAGTCTGCGGGTTCGCCCATGTGTCAACAGTTTAAGTGATAATTCCTGGCGGGTGCGATGTGTACGTCACGGCCGCCGCCCGCGAGTTTACAGGCCAACCTCATGTGGCCATAATAGCGGTGATGGATGTAACGCTATAGCCTAATAAAACGGTATAAATGTGCCCCTCCCTCGAGAGCTCACCAAACATTCTCTCGGACGTGTGGATTCGGCTCCCACGAGCGTCCACTTCCCGCACGTTTTCGCCTGCGAGGATGCTATCGCCAACAAGGGTGAGCGAAATGCAACGGATTCCTCCCGCTCTGTCCAAACATTCTGGATATGAGGTATACACAAACGCCAATGACTCAAAATGCTGACACTTTCTTGTAAATTGTTTGTTCTCAGCCAATCACAGTCCCCCGCGCTAGCACTAACTTCAGCTATTCCCCGTAAACAGCCGGCGGACGCAACCAACCCGCCGGCGACACGTGCTATCCTAAACCTTATCAGGTGGTGAGATAAGGGTTGTCACGAGTCGCTGTTAACACGGGGCAGCCTTCCTTGCCCTCCCCTCCGCTAATGGCAACTGTGTGTGTACTGATGCGGTCGGAAACACGTTTAAAAGGGAAACATTCAAAGGCGCGAGGGGAAGGCAAAGGGGAGGGGGGTAGGGGGTGGGGGTGGCGTGTGCGTGTACATGCTCTGCGATACCTCAATGACCGCCACAAACTGCCGCAATTTCGAGGGGGCAGAGCACGGAGGTTGCTGCTGGCGCATCTGGCTAAACACTAGCGCCTCCTCATCGCCCAAACAACGGAAGCGAGCTGCTGCCTCGTGTTGGCCTAGAGTTTGTAAATTATTGAAGGGTTTGCTTATCATTTTGGCCGAGCGAGAGACAGCACATCCGGCAAGGGGGAGCTAAAGGCCCGTGAAAGACTTTGACGGGCGTGCTTGGTGCTGCTGAACGACGTCTAAGTTTTCAATCATTTATCGGTCATTTGGCTAATAACCGTATGGTACTTTCATCGCGGTTGTTATTATTGCGACATCATTATTATCTAGCATTGTTATCATTATCATTATCATTATTGCTGTTATTATTATCATAAATATTGTTATTATTATTGTTGTTACTGTTACGATATTGTTGTTGTTACTAGTACGATAAAAAACATTACTATTGTCTTTATCATTAATTTTGTTATTAGTATTATTATTGCTATAATGGCCATATCGTAGACGCGATCATCATTAGCATTGTCATTATGATCACAAATCATTATCATCACTATTTATATCATCACTATCAATATTACAAACATTAACGTTAAGATTACCATCATATGATTATGTGCATTGTATCATCAAATTCAAAACTATAGCCTTTATAATTATTCTTTTATTTTGGTTATCATCACCATCACTATTTCAATTCATTCCGACTTGGGTTCAATGTCAAAACTCAACTCGAGTGAAATCACTATATCAGGGTTAAAGACGCGTTGTTTTGCCTGTTAAGAAGCATAAATTTTGATAAATGTGTCTGACACACACGTTTCATTGCGATGACATAAACACTAGATTCTGTGAAAACAAACGAATCCAAATAGCAAAGAAAAAAGGTTAAGAAAGGAGAAAGGT
>BOPN01003765.1:7500-12500 GCA_017312705.2 Penaeus japonicus | reverse complement strand
AGGAGGTGGGCGGGATGGGTTGCGTACAGAGGCGTGTAGTAGTATCCGCAGTCCGAGGGGCACTTTCCTCCCGACGTGTCACACCCGCAGCCTGTAGGCGAGGTCACACATGACGTCATAATGGGGCAGGTGATGGTTGAGGAGGACGAGGCCAGACTCAAGCACGTCTCCGCCGCGGCATTCGGGGCAGTGGTGATGACCGGACAGGTGGTGGCGCCCAGCATGGATGACGTCATGGCAGGGCAGGTCACGGGCGAGGTCACGTGAGGAGCCAGGAGGTGGGCTGGCGAAGGCGGTAGGAGTGACGATACATCTGAGGAGAGAGACAGACTCAGTGAGATGAAAGAGCAACGGTGAGACGGCAAAGGTAACGAATTGGCTTGTTATTGAATAATATAACTACATACAGAAGTAAAAGAAAAAGAGATAGGTAGATAGATAGATAGAGAGAGAGAGAGAGAGAGAGAGAGAGAGAGAGAGAGAGAGAGAGAGAGAGAGAGAGAGAGAGAGAGAGAGAGAGAGACAGTGAGAGACAGAGAGAGAAACTCCCATTCACCTATACCACTATTAACAAGATAAAAGTCTATCCACGTGCCTTTATCCATAACCTCCTCTCTTTCTTCTATTCCCCCTCCCCCCAGCCCCTCCCCACATACCCACCCAAACACGGGAGCGAGACCGAGGGACCCAGGCCGCCCTCCACAGGCGCCGAGCGGGAGCGTCGAAGGAATGTTTATGCGTCGTTCATCAACATGACACGAACAAGACTTATCATCATCATCATCATCATCATTATCGTCATCATCAGCCTTATAACACTTCACCATCCGCCGCCAGCTTGCCTTGCTAGCCAACGAGCCCCGACCGTCGACACCCTCCCCTCCCCTCCCCTCCACTCTCCCCTTCACTCCCCTCCATATACACTCCCTCCACTCCCCTCTCCTCTCCTTTCCTCTCCTCCCTTCCCTCCTCCCTTTTATTTCTCTTTTCCACTTCTCTTTAAAATATGAGAATAGTTAATAAAGGGAGAGACAGAGAGAAAAGGGGAGAGAGAGACTATCTGAACATGTGAGTGATGCTTCGTAAGGAGAGGACAAGCGAAAGAAATCAGGAGAAGATATATTTATGAGAGAAAGATATGAGAGAAAGCTATAAGAGGAAAATAAACAAGGGGAAGGAAGGGAGGACGACGGAGAAAAGACAGCGATAATGGGAGAGAGAGAGAGAGAGAGAGAGAGAGAGAGAGAGAGAGAAAGAAAGAAAGAAAGAAAGAAAGAGAGAGAGGGCTAACGTGGAGACTAAAAGAAATCGAAGAAAAAGAAGAGTGGATGAAGAAGAAATGCAAACACTTACGAAAGACGGAAAAGCAAAACAAAACAAAAACTATTAAAAGATGAAGACGAAGGGAAAGGGAAATACTCGAAAACATTAAGTGGATTATATAAAGATTTATCTGATCATTATCTCATAATTATCTTCCCTCATTCATGAAGTTGTTGCTACAGATAATAATTATCATTAACTCTTCTGTAGCCCCTCAGTATTCTCTCTTAACCCGAGTCAGTCGCTCGTCTCTCCTCTGACCTGATCTTTTGACCCAGCGCCCTCTCGGAGCTCTGTGACGCGTCGGCAAGTAAGACGGCTGTCCCCGCGTCTTTTACAAACACAAACATACATCACATACCTCACTCTCACGCCTTCGCCTTACCCCTCATATACCCTACATGGCCTCCTCGTGGCCCTACCCCACCCGTCCTTAGCACGTTGTAAGTTTATCCTTTTCGCGTTACATTCATCAACACTGTGGGGGAAGGGGGAGGGGGGTGGGGACGGAGGAGGCCAGACATATGCCTCGTGGGATCAGGGAAAGGTTTATTTTCACGGCATGATTTTCCTGCGCGTATCGATGTTCGGGTGTTTTACTCTTAAGGACTGAGGCACGTGGCAGCTTTAAAACGATTTTTTTGTATATGGAAATGCATATCATTCATCATACCTACATACATATTGATATACCAGATAGACACACACACACACACACACACACACACACACACGCGCGCGCGCGCGCGCGCACCAATGTGCACATAAATAAAATTCAGAATAAAACGGATGAATGAGGCAATGGGTAAAAACGACGTTAAATAAATGATAAGCGATATTCAACGTAAAATTGTGCAGACCAAATAATATTCGATTACTTTGGCTGCAAAGTAACCATGCAGATGCACCAGTAAATCAGTGATCTGATATGCAATGAATATTAGACGCAATTAATCACCATGGTAGTCCACTGTTATGAAAAATAACAACGGGAAGGAAAAAAATTAACTTGACCAAAAAAACTGTAAAAATAAGACAAATTCCGAAACATTATCGCGAAGCATTTACTCAAACTTGACTCTAACGAATTTCGAGAATAAAGGCGTTTTTAGCCTCCCTTGTGCCATCAACCGGACACCACCTCCCAGGTCAATATTTCACTTACACTTCGATCTCCCGCCTTCCTCCCGTTCTACGCTCCCGCTCTCATTTATTATCCTTCCCTCTCTCTCTCTCTCTCTCTCTCTCTCTCTCTCTCTCTCTCTCTCTCTCTCTCTCTCTCTCTCTCTCTCTCTCTCTGATTTTACCTTTCCCTTCCTTCTGGTTTCCTTCCCTCGCCTCCTTCCTCCCCTCCTCCTCCCTTTCCCTTTCCCTTCCCGGGCGAGGGGATGTAGTAGCAGGACCTCTGGGTGGGGGGAGGATGGGGGGTGGGGGTGGGGGACTCTGGGTTACGGAATAGTGTGGGGGGATGGGGTGGGGTGAGGGGGGGATGGGGGGGGACACGTTGTTTACATGATTGTGGGTTCCTGATGTACAGCAGGAGAGGCGGGACAGAAGGCTGTGTTAAAAGCCGAAATGTCAGCGTATCTTTGCGAGTTGTGAAGTTATATTACCCGTACGTGAGAGTTTGATGTGCTCTGCTGCGAGTTGGGAAGTTATTTTCATCGTTGCGAGTTGATTTAAGTTATATTATCCGGTGCGATTTGATGAATTACCGCTGAGAGTTGTTGAGTTATTTTCACCGTGGTGAGTTGATGTGTATATTCATTATTGCGAGTTGATGAGTTATTTTCACTGTTGAGAACTGACAGGTTATATCCACCGTTGCGAATACTGTTGTGAATTAATAAGTTATTATTACAAGTTGATAGTCACCATTTTGTGCCGAAAATTCCCAAACCGACAATAAAAATTGACGATGAAAATAGTTAAAATAACAGGCTAATCATCCTATAAACTAAAACTAATACTGTCACTACTACCACCACTAGTGATAATTATAATGATACCTTCAATTCGAATACTAATGATAAAAATGATGATAATAAAGTTGATGACAAAATCAGTTTCACTACTTAATCATAACCGTCATGATTTTGCTTAAACTATTGCAAAAATAATAACTTTCAGTAGATTAAAAGTCATATTTTTTTAGATACCTTATATCTATCTATCTATCTAATAATCCATCAATCAATCAATCTATCTCTCTATATGAATGGCAAAAACACTATATTGATGATATGGCAGAAAAAAAAACACTTTACACAAAATTCTACCTTCAGATCCGAAGATGGAATCCAGGTGGATTCTGAAACTATTGTCTCATATTCAAATACATTTTTTTTGTGTATGGTGTTTTTTTTCTGCCATCGCGCTCTCTCTCTCACACACACATACACACTCATATATATATATATATATATATATATATATATATATATATATATATATATATATATATATATATATATATATTTATTTATATACACACATACATATACATATACACACACACAGACATATATATGCCTTAGCAGTAATTACATAAATAATCTGCAATAGGAGTGTTAAAATGTTATTACAAAACTATTTGTTGAGCTGCAGTTTCTTAATGTCGACATATCTAAGAGGAATACTTAAATCAAAATTATATGATAACGATAGAAAAGAATACCAAAAACAATTCAATGCAGAAAATCAAGAGTATTTTCAAAACAATGATAAAAAACAACGGAATGAACATATCCACTACGCTTCCTCTTCTTAAAACAAACCCTTCACAAAGAGATCAAAATTATTCCAAGAGTTTAGTCCCGATATGCACTTGGTGACAACAACAGCGTTACTATTTTTCTTTTTATCACGAACTTGTCATCAATATTCATACCTTTCCCCACCCGGTATTTAGTTTATATTCTTAATTTGCTCATTATCAATCATTCATATATGTATCATATTAAAGTACACACACACACACACACACACACACACACACGCATGTGTGTGTGTGTGTGTGTGTGTGTGTGTGTGTGTGTGTGCGTGCGTGTGTATAATAATAATAATAATAATAATAATAATAATAATGATAATAATAAATTAGGACGAGCCACTAATCCCCAATACGCGGCCCGAAAAACCTTACCGAATATTCATAACCATATGACACGCTAAGCATTTCCGTTCCCTCAACTCGCCCTTTTGAATTTGGGAAAAATCGAGAGTATTTTGATAACGTAAAAAAGGTGGACCTGGATTAGTTAGCAAGAAGGCAAGGGAAGAGCCATTTTTCTTCATTAATTGTCGGGGTTTAATGACCGATAATGCCCGATAAAAAATGTTCAGAAAAGATGAGTTTCGGTCCAACATCTTCGGCAAAGACGAAATTACCCACGATAGTGTCTTCGGAGTTTATAAAAGGTCAATATTCAGGATTTTAAACCGCTTTTCATAGGTGCTTTATCATGAATTGTCCAGCATTTTTGTTCTAGAATTATTAGTAATATATATAATTTCATAAATCAGATCACTTTGCTGATATCCACATGAAATAATTCTGTAAAAAGATTCAATTCTGATATAATACATAAAGATTGGGAAATCATAAAACCAAAAATATACATAGACAAAAATAAAATACATAGCGAAAATCAGAAAAAAATGATTAAAACTGAACG